>LZPO01097209.1:87975-101253 GCA_001675575.1 Neotoma lepida | reverse complement strand
GTCATCAACAAACTCTGCAGCATATTGCAAACCAAAACAGATAATCAAGTGTTCATATCAGCCTTTATTGCTTTCCCCACAAGACACCAAAACCTCAGCTGCGTGACTCCTCCACCTATTTCAGTTTTTGCCCAAAGATGGCTGTCCTACTGATAAACACCCTTACCTTTGCCAAGCAGCTCTTCTTGGTTTGCTTTTGGAAAGGAAAACAGTCATAGACTCCCAGAAAAGTTAGATATATTGTGTACCCTAACAAAATTTACCTGAAGAATAGAGGACAAAAGAAGACACTAGATTAAACACAGAGGCCAGGGGATGGTGGCACACACCTTTAATCCTAGCACTTGGGAGGCAGAGATCCATCTGGATCTCTGTGAGTTCAAAGCCACCCTGAACTACATGAGACTGACTCAGTCTAAGAGAGAAACAGAGCCAGGCAGTGGTGGCACACGCCTTTAACCCCAGTACTTGGGAAGCACGCATGCCTTTAATGGCTGGTCGGAGAGATATATAAGGCATGAAGAGACAGGAACTAAAGGCTCTTCAGGCTGAGTAGTTGGTGAGGTAATAGGTGGTGGCTGTGGATTGCTCTGCTTCTCTGATCTTTCAGCTTTCACCCCAATATCTGGTTCTGGGTTTTTTATTAAAAGATGATTTAGCAAATTCATGTTACAGAGGAAGACCTGATTCTCCTTCACTTTTAACTTTACAGGTTCCTTTTGCTTGATTTCCCATGAGCCACGCATTAAGTAGAAACTGTCAAACTGCCCCCTTCCTACTGTGATTGGCAGCCACATGAGAAAGTGCTCTGAAGATCACTGCTCTCCACAGGACAAATACATGTTACAAAATCATTAGGGGTTAATTAGAATGAATTAATCAGTAGGGTTCTGAAAAGATGCTATCAAGAGTAACAGAGGGAAGAAGGCAGATACCTAACTTTTACGACATACTACAGTGGGCCTCAAAGTATAAGAAGATGCAATTCTTATGACAGAAAGTTAAAAAAAAATCAATCCCTGTCATTTTGGTAAGAGCCACCTCTGTGCACCACCCATGGGCTAGAGGGAACAGATCTGTGACTTCCTGGGAATGCCCTTCCCCTCTCCATTTCTGTCATTAGCTGTAGAGAAAGTAAGAGACACCAGAATATGCCTGTAACTGTTTAGGAGTATATGTTTCCATTTTATGTATGGAAGAGATTTTAAAAGATGATTCATTGAACCTACAGATGAAGCTCTGTGTGTAGCTAAAGATCCTGTTTTTAAAGGGGCAGTTGAGACCCTACAAGACAGTTCAGCAGGCAAAAGCACTTGCCCCACATGACTAATGGCCTGAGTTCCATGCTGAGAACCCAGAGTGAAGGAGAGAACCCATTCCTGAAACCTGGCATAACATCCCACCACCACCACACACATACATACATACATATATACATCAAACATACACAATAATAATATAATAAATATTTTTAAGTTAAAAAAACCAGCCTGGGTAATTAGGTGTCACTGTTGGAAGTGAAGTGTCCCCAAGGGCTCCTGTGTTTGAACACTTGGTTCCCAGCTGGTGGTGAGGCTTGGGAAGGTCATAGGACCTTTGGGAGGTAGAGCCTCACTAGAGGAAGTGGATGTCTGGGCCGGTTGGCCTTGACATTTTTTTGGCCACACTCTACTTTCTGTCCCCTTAAAATGGGGGCTGTTAGCAGTTGACTAAGGGATTGCTAGCTTTGTTCCCTACCACTAACAAAGCATTGAATGACAGGGAGAGACAACACCAAACTGTGGAGAAAGGGAAAAATAACAGCTTCATCCCTGTGGGAGGGGAGCAGCCACAGGCTTGGGTGTTCTATAGGGTCCCTGGGGCTTCCTCTTTCCCCTATTGACCCTGTCTACATACCCACCCCCACGCCTTCCATGAAGTGTCTTCCAGGAACAAGAGCCAGCCATCTCAGGGAGCCTTCTTGTGCTTTCCTAGTGTACCTATAGCCCTCTAACTCCCTTTCACCCTCTCTCTTTCTGACTTCTCTATCAGTCCTGACTGTGACATGACCAGCTGTGTTAGGATCCTAGAGTCATGCTTTTCTGGCCATGGTAGACTACTGCTCTTCTTCAGCTGAAAGCTAAAACAAACTTCTTTTTCTTTTGTTAGGGGTTTGGCCACAGCAAGGAGAAAAGTAGCTGTAATATACGTGGGGTGATTGTGGAAGAATTTTCCCACCAAGGGTAAGGGAAGAAGTGACTATGTAGCACGGAGTCAGGGTTTCCAAAGTCTCTTGACTACTCTGAAGGCAAAGACGGGTCGGTTGAAATGTGCAAACCTGGTGATATACGTTCTTTAAAGGCACATGGAGAACTTTCCCAAGGTGAAGAAGCTAGGGAAACTGTGGGAACAAAAGTGACTAGCAGGTCTGATGCATGAAAAAACACAGCAAAACTATATTTTGAGAAGAAGAATCTAGAAAAATCACCCAACAACAACAGTATCGCACCACTAATTTGCCTCCCAGCTGTACCCAGCCTGGGAGGGACTGTACTCCATTCGGATCTGTCTCTGATAAGCAACGCTCTAATAAGACCTGGGCCTTCCAGCTGTTTCTCACTGCCACAGGTCAATCCAATGTGTCCATTTTCAAGATCAGTCAGCTGATGACTGTCAATGACATTTTCTGATACGCAGTACTGTTTCACCACATGTGAAAGAGATCTCTTGAAAGCCCAAAGGCCAAAAAATGGGAACTAAGGCCACCCACAAAAAGACTGTGTGACAGGAACACTCGTAAACTCCTAAAATGGGATTATAGACCAAACGTAAACCTTGGTGCATTCTGTTTATCATTCCACTTAGTCTGAAAATCTTATTGCTTCAAAACTATTTGCAGGTAACTTTTATTTTTTAACTTTGCAAGAATACTGTATTCACAATGTGGTGGGGGTGGAGTTCAAATTCACAAGGATGCATTAAACAGGTGGATTTGCTTGAGGTCAAGTGTTTCAGAAGTAAAGGCACCAAAGCCTCTTTTCATGTTGCAGGAATACACTAGAATGTTCTACTCAGAATTTCATACTTTATATTAAAAATGTAATGTTCTAAAACTAAGAGAGAAGCAGGATGGTGTGGCTCGCATCAGACAAAAGACCAAGAGTCTGGAGTAAAATCAACAGGGAGATTGCCTCAACTCTCAAAGGACAGGCTTCAAACCAAAGAAAATAGGTTTTCCTCATTCTAAAGAAAAAGTTATATGTCAAAATCCACAATTATATCATATGAAGGTTTGTGGGGGGCTATTCCCCAGGAAAAAACCTTTTGAAGTTTTAAATAAATATGGAGATGAAATGTTAAGAAATGGTATCCCCCAAAATAGCCCAAGCTTTAGTCATTCCTTCAAATTCATCTACTCATAACTATTTGATCATTGAAAAGGGAGTTTGCTCAAATTTAAACACCTTGGCTTAAGTCACATTCAGGATACCATTGTCTACTTGTATGCTAGACAAATTTTAAAGAGGCAATATGAGAGTTTACACACATCAGCAATACCATCAAATATGACTCATCTACATGAAAAAATCACATCAAATGTTTCGTCTGGTTTAAAAAAAATCACACAGCTACCATTGTGTTTCCCATTTTCCTCCTCACTGAATTGTCCTCAGTCAGTAAAACTGACTTAGTCAAGTAGACAACAAATAGTCAATATAATATAGTAAGATGGGATCTGTGGAGCTGGCTCGGTGGTTAAGAGCACTGGCTGCTCTTGCAGAAGACCCAGGTTTAGTTCCCAGCACCCACCTGGCAGCCCACAACCGTCTGTAACTCCAGCTCTGGAGATCTTCACCCTCTTGTCCATGAATGCATGTCTTGCACATAGACTCATTCAGGGTCACACATATTCACATAAATAAAAGCAGATACATCTTTTAAAAATAGGAAGAGGGTCTATCAAGAACCCTCGCTGAACTCTGTAAACAATCTCTATCCAGTGTGGAAATAATCAGCAAAAGTAAGATAATCAAAGGACCAGTCACATTCAGCACTGCAAGGGAAGCACCAAATAATTTTTATATTTAATTTATATTAAATATTTTATATTTAATATTTACTGTGTGTCTGTTTGGTTTGTATGTATGAATGCAGGACATCTCTGAGGAGCTGTTTCTCTCCTCCTACTGTGGGATCTGGGTACTGAACTCAGGTAGCCAGGCTTAAACCTTGGGCAGCTCTTCTACCCCCTGAGCCATCCTGCCATCCCTAGTGCTCATGTCTTAATTCTGTTTTGTTTTGCTTTGTTTGGTTTGGTGTTTGTTGTTGTTTTGTTTTGTTTTGTTTTGTTTTTCGAGACAGGGTTTCTCTGTAGCTTTGGAGCCTGTCCTGGAACTCGCTCTGTAGACCAGGCTGGCCTTGAACTCACAGAGATCCACCTGCCTCTGCCTCCCGAGTGCTGGAATTAAAGGCATGTGCCACCACTGCCTGACTCCCTGGTTTGGTTTTTCAAGAGAGGGTTTCTCTGTGTAGCCCTGGCTGTCCTGGAACTTGCTCTGTAGACCAGGCTGGCCTTGAACTCACAGAGATCTGCCTGTCTCTGCCTCCACCACCACCATCTTGCTATGTCTTAATTCTGTACTGTGAAAGAAAGGTTAATTCTTGCAGGTGAAGAAACTTGGATGTGCACTGAAGCAAAGGCTCTCCCCTAATGGCTTCTTCTCTTCCTCTTGCTCCAAATGTAAATAAATATGCACTCATAAAAAGAAAAAAAATAATTCATGTGCTAAATCACATAAAAACAACACATGGCTGCCAAAGATTAAATGGCAAATTATTTAAAATGGGTCGCTATATGGTATTTTGTCTCATTAATTCATCTTAGTAGGGTTTGGGGGAAAGAAGAATAGTCTCCAACAAGAAAATAAAAGCAAGGCTCAGCCATCCCCAAAGAGGATTCTCAAGTATTATTCACTGGGTTGATACATCTATGGGGTGTTACTGTTTATTTCCCCTATAATATCACATTCTAAGTAACTATAGTATTTTGTCTTTGTTTCCAAGGCTCCTATTCTTAGGCTCAGGAATTTGCACATTTTGCAAACCCCATTCAAAATATAATTTCATCTATCAATGGTTGTTTCTGCATTCATGTTAGCTCCCACATCCATTCACAAAATGAAGAGTGTTTAGTATTTTCACATTGCAGTCCAGCCTTGTACATATCCATGTGCTCTTTCCTCCACCACCTATGGAGAGGAAGCTATGGATAAGGCTTGGACAAGCACCAACTGAACCCACTCAGAAGAGAAAACTTTATCCTCCACAGAAAAACCTGCCATAGGAATGACAAAATGACGCCTGTCCTTTGGCCCAATTCCTCTCCACCCACTCCTGAGGGATGGATGTATTCCTCAGTGTATGGGATTCAGATGTGAAGGGCACAGCTACATTTATCAAACCCCCAGAGTTGGCAAAGCAGCATTTGACTGCTTTATAGAAAGCATCAAAGAACCAAGCAAAAATTTATGAAAAGCAACAAATACAGGTCACCTTCCAATGCCACCAGAACACCAAAGACCAAAGAAGACCGAGCTGTTTCCAAAGAGGATTCCCAAATGTTAAATCAGGCAGGGGTCAGAGTGAAAGAAACTGATCAACAAGCCAATGCCCCCGAAGGTAGAACAGAGAATGCCCCAAGGAAACAGAGAAACTACATTCCATCTACACCCATCTTCTTCATAGCTGGCATGTATAAGAGAATGACATATCAAATTGCAAAACTATATTTGTATATCTAATTCTGAATAGTATGTATTTAATGAGTAATAAACATGGATGGAAAATAAACAAAAAAATTCAATGTGTACAAATTCTCTGCCAACATCAACTTGAAAGCAAACCTAAAAGGAAACCTAAGCCAGCTCGCCTGTGCCCACTCCTCTTTTTTTCCTTCTTTTTTGAATGTCTAAAATCTGAAATCTGAAAGCAAATAGCCAATTCTATAGACATTATCAAGGCCCTGAAAACAATCACTAATAATACATCTTACATTTATCTATTATAGTTTATGTGCATTAATTAGTATATATTATCAATAGGGTTTTTTATTGTTATTATTCCTGTATATGTGTGTTTTATGTATGAGACTGCATGTATGAGACTGTGGAAGTCAGGGGACAAGGGGTCCCCATCCTCACCTTCTACCTACCGCTTGTGAGACTGGGTTTCCTCACCACAGCATTGGTTAGGCTAGCTGGGCTGCAAGCTTCTGCAAAATCTCTTATTTCCACCTCTCATCCCCCCACCTCCCTTAGGAACACTGGGATCACAGACACTTGGTCCTGCAGTGTACTTTTCCATGGGTTCTGGGGATCTGAACATGGATCATCAGGCTTGTACAGCAAGTGCTTTGCCCACTGATCCATCTCCCCAGCCTTAGTGTTAGTGTTATTAATCCTATAGAGCTGTAATCTCGAATGACTAACATTAACCCCCAATACCATAAAGAACCCATAGAACCCAGACCTTTCTTTAAACAGCACTACTAAAGAAACAGAGGCAAAGCACGTAGTCTTGTGTGTCATTTTCTAATTTTTCACATCATCAGTGGGAATGCCATAGTCCTACAAAGCCAGCTATTGTATTTCCCATTATCTTTCAAAACAAACACAGTTTCCCATCTTGGTATCTCTAAATTGTTAAACTTTATGATAGGCCAATGTTTTCTTTAGAGGTAAATGCCATGAAGGTTTTCTGATAAGAATTTCAAAGATTAAAGTAGCCAAAATATTTAAGCAGAAAGATATGAAAATATTATTTATAATATCAAGAAAGAATGTGAAGTTTGCCTTTGCTTTGGATTCGTGTTCTGAGAGTCATTCTGTGCTTTCCTTGTGCATAGCTATCAGCCCCATTAAGTAGGTATGTGTCTTCTAATTAAATGTCCTTCGCTAGGGCACACACATGCATATTTTTAAACAATTGTTAGTAACCATCTGTCTTCACTTTTAGAAAATATATATTTTTAAAGCACAGCCCAAACACTTCAATGTTTTCCCACTACTGCAAAAAATAGTAACACACATCCTCAAGACACATCATTGCACATGGCCGCATTCCCTGTTGCTCTCCCCTCTGCCTCATCTGTGTTCTTGCTTTGCAACAACTCTAACATAAAAACGTCTCTTCTCACATGCTTTGGATATTACACTAGTTAATCACATACAGCTGTAGTGTATGAGAGTGTTACAAAACAATTTCAATGTAGCACTTGAAGCCAATTGTGGACAAACTTCCACCACTTACTCTGAATAAAAAGTTTGACACTGAAAAAAAAGTTTCTTTTCAAAGAAAAGACCGATGTTTTTCAGATCTGGCAGGGACATCATCGTGAGTTAACCCTTCTCTCCTTCTCTGCCAAAAGACTGGTAATGTCAAGAGAGATTTGTGCAAAATCACATTAGTGCAAAGATGAAACCTCCCAGAATTCCTAAAGCCAGAAAGACCCTGGATGAACTTGCAACTAACTCCCTTTTCCTCTTTTGTGTCCTTCCCTGCAAAGTGTCCCTGTCCCCAGCTCCCAAACTGAGCTTATTCCCTCATGTAAAAAGATCTCCTATTGTATAATTCTGTTTTATTTCTTCTGTAAATGGGAAGAAAAGGAAAGGGAAACGCTCCGGGAAGGACTGTGAAAGAAATATAGACACTGCTCCCTTTAAGTTCTGATTCTAGATAGAACATTAAGAACTTTCTATACAATCTGAGGAGGTATTTTAAGGAGTGCAGAGCACATTCTAGAAAAGACAGCAAAATCTGCACCAGGCTACACCCATCTTCAATGAGCCTGAAGACCGTCAGGAAGGAAGAACAGGAAGCAGAGAGTAATTTTTTATAGTTTGTTTTTTTTCTCTCTTACTTAAAACAAATTAAAATTCTGTACTCTTGAAAATAATTCAAACAAGATTTATCATATTCTCATGCTATTGTACATGCACACACACACACCCACACGCCCCCCAAGCAAAGGAAAATATTTGGAATTGTATCTAAATAGTCCGTGGCTGCAAGTTTTTTTGTTTTTGTTATTGTTGTTTAAGAAAAACAGTTTTGTACATTCCAAGTTTTCAAAGGAAAACAGAACTTGGGAGTTTTCAGACACCTGGCTGGTTACCAAGACCAGCATCAGTGCAAAGCCCAGGCAGGAAGTACTACGAAATCCCAACCTCCCCGCCTCCTGCAGGACTGCGTTCCTGTGCCTCCCGACAACTGTGTGAGGGGTGGTTCTGCTTTTGAAGGATCTGGACGTCCACAGTTTAAGAACACTTTGTCCGCTAGAAGTTGCCTTTTCTTTGCTCGCTCCTCACCCCTTGTGTTTTCAAGTATGTGCTCTTTCTATGACCAACAGCACCCCAGCTAGACTCTCAGAGGGAGGCAGCAGGCTGGGCTGCAAATGGTGGTAGTTCAAGATGAAGTCAGTGCACAGGGGGTGAGACTCATGCCTGATCCTGCTTCAGGTAAGGCTCAGAAAGTCATCTGAATGCCACTAGCCAAAGGAACCCAGGAAGGGCCTATGTTTGAACTCCTCATCAAGATTTTCAGGGGAAACCAAATGGCCAGAGAAGGAACACCGTTCTGGTTACTGGGATACGGGAGGAAACCTGTGAGCCAGGGAGGTTATGTAAAAGCAAGGATGGAGGCACCTGCTTGCTGGGGGCTCTTTCTGAAGTTTAAGCAACATGATTAAAGTTTTCCAAATATCAGAGAGAAATATCCATTTCTCAACCACAGTATCCAGTAATAGCAACTCACCAAGCAGTGAGCAAGCAGATGACCCCTTCCCTGGCTTTCTCCTTTCAACTAGTTTGTTGCCCGTTTGATGTTTTATTGTTGTTGTTTCTCAAGAAACACTCCTACCCAAAGTGCCTCATATTCACAACAAAAATAGACCTGGAGTCTCAGAACCCAACGCCAACAAGTGGATTTGGTGAAAGATGTGAGACAAATGCCATTTTGTATTTTGCCAGTAAGATAATGTACAATTTTCAGATTCCTTTTCTCTAGAGCTGTGGATTGGTCTTTATACCCTTCCAAGTAGCAGTTTACTTTGAGAAACTTTTAAAAAATAAAGCCACATCACTTGTTTAAATATTATAACATGTCATTAAGTTTTTTCATTATGCCGTGACCAAAAGCAATGCCCCTCCTTGAGACTGTCTTCTCTAGCAAGGAAAAAAATCCCAATCCAAAAAAGAGAGACAGAGCACTTAAAGATGTAAGCACAGCACAGCATTGCTACAAATCATAGCTACAGCCAAGTGCCAAGCATTCATGTGATTTAAATACATGCTATTTTGAGCACTTAAGGCTATTTAATAGTTAATATGTTATTTAGGCTACATGGACGTTTTGTCTTCTATAAAGCATTTAAGCCTCTAGAAAAGTATTCTATGAGCTGAGACACAGAAATAGCCTATTTCTATATTTTGTTTTATTAAGCAAAGTAGAAAGTTAGGTTCTTACACGATGGGAAATGAGAAGAAAGAAAGTGGGAAAATGTCACCATCTTCCTGAACTACAATATACATTTGAGGAAATAGAAGACCTGTGCTTTTATTTTTAGAATATTAATTTCATATTGTTTTCTCATGAGATACTAGAAGTTGTATTGAGCATTTCATTATTTAAGTACTAAACAAGAGCTTGCATTATTTTTGTTTGTTTTATATTTTCTGAAAATTGTATCAAACATTGTTTTTGTTTCTTTAAAAATCCCCATGAGGATCCCTTCCATTCTCTCTCTCTCTCTCTCTCTCTCTCTCTCTCTCTCTCTCTCTCTCACACACACACACACACACACACACATACTTCTTGTATATTAGGAAGGAAAAAAATCTGATTTTAGGCAACCCTTTAAGGTCTGGTACCTCTGGGATGTGATTTTGATCAACCATGGGATTCTACTTCTATCAAACATAAGTATTCTTTATATGTGAACACAGTTTTTGTTAGCTGTGATGAGAAACTTGAATTGCAACTAGACAGCAATGCTGGAAAAGTGGATTGCCGTGGAGTCCATCTCGGCTCATCAAATAAACATAAACATAACACCCTTCCCTTTAACTGATTATGAATTCTATTTGGAGATAGGTGTGTGGAAAAGGCAAAGGTCATGCAGAAACCGTGCTCTATTACCCTCCATACTTCTGACAATGCTTCCTTGTATTGGATTAACTCTGTCAGAAAGTCCCCACGTGCTCAGCTAGAACTGCACAGTGATACTTCCTCTGAATCCAAGGTTTCACATCTCCAGCTTCCTGGGATGTCACTAATGTCTTTCATTCCCAAGGCACCAGAACAATACATGACAACCGCACTGCCACGCTGAAATTCTACAACCTAACAATCAATATGACTACCACGATAGCCCAAGTAGCTGACCTTACATTCCCTCCTAGCCCTGCTCTGATTACCTAAATATCAGTTTGGGATGCCTAATGGAGCTAACTTCTTAAAAATGGTCCAGATGTTGATGTCTTTGGCTGGCTGGAAAGTATCAAGACCCAGAGATGCTGCCAGGGTCCACAGGGAATTAAAGCCATACAGAACCCCAAACAGACTTGGAAACCTCTCAGTTTTCTTCAGGCTCCCTTCTTCCCTTCACTGCTGCACTCTTGTCTTTACCCCATTTCTTGCTCTCTCTCTCTCTCTCTCTCTCTCTCTCTCTCTCTCCCTCCCTCTCATAGGGTGGTTTACTCAGCACCCTGTATCTTTAACTCTACACAGCATTCCTTAATCCCTGCTAGTAATAGGTTAAAAGCAATCTAGGAGAAAAACAAAACAAAAACTCCAACTATTTCACTCACTTCAATCCAAACTTTCTCTTGTGGTTGCACATAGCGCTGGAAAACCAGAACCAGCACAAAGCACGATTTGGGAAACATTTGGAAAAATTTAGCCAAATGAGTAAAAGGTTTGGAATGTTTGATATTTTTCAGGCAACCCCTGAGCTTATTGTTTTTGTTTCTTTGGAGGGAGAAAAACGACTATGAATATTCTTTTTCTTTTTTTAAACTTGCCCAAGTAGCAGGCAGTATTCTCTACCAGTTGCCCAAAGAGTTAATACTCAGGGCACCAGGCAGGAGGGCTGGTCTATTTAAGCAGGGGCAGCCCAAACTAAGTGGGCACAAAGGCAAAAAGCAACGTAAGTCGACCTTGGAGGGGCATAGAGCAATCGAAAAAGAAAAAAAATGGAAAGAGAAATACCAGCCTTTAAAAATGCAATCCTGAGAGGTTGTTGTCCAGTTTGGTTCTCAAATGGGCATTGTCTGATGAGACCAAATAAATGGGAGCTAACCATAGCATGAGCTACCAAACCCTGATCATGCCAGCAAATGCGGTGACAGCACACACCACTCAGGCATGCCTGGCTCACTCTTGCATTTGTAGTTACTAAGAAGATGGTGGGAGATGGTTAATGCAATACAAAATCAGACTATACATGTACTTGGGGTGACTACTGCACAAACATTGTACCCCCTTCTCAAATCAAATCTAATCAAATCGACAAATTGGAGAATTGATTTCTCACCTAACAATCTTTCATGTCTTCACCGAAGGATAAAAGTTCAATGTTGGCACTGCCCTCTGCTCAGTTTTGTGGGCTTGCCTCTGGGCCCCTAAAGATCACTTAAGCACATGCTCACACAAAGCCCAAAGTCTTTAACCAATTCAAGTCCAATTATTATCAGTTACATTCCATGCCTTTTTTAAGACTCAGACTTCCCGATGGCAGCTAAGGGTGTGGGGATGGGGTGGGGGTAGGGGTCAGTCTAAAAGTATAGATCCTTTGCGTTCAGATCTTTGAGCTCCTTGCATCTCAGTCTTCCTTCATATAAAATAAACACAGCCAAAGCAAAAAACACACTCAACAAACTCCGAGGGACTTCGGTGGGTGCCCTGGAACCTCCCCACGCCCTTCTTGCATGCTGCACTAGGCCATGAAAAGTTTAAGTGGTCCCCACCCCAGAGTGTTTTCTGTAAGGAAGGGGGGAAGGGGGGCACCCAAATCTTTGAGATTCATACACAAAGAACAGCTTATTAGAAAAGCTCCTGAAATCGTATTCTTGTCCCCGAGAACGTCTGCTGGGACCTCCTTTCTAAAAATCCCTGCTCACCTGCAAAAGACTTTAACCATCTCACTAGCATTTCTGCTGCTAAATAACAAAAGAACACTCCATTGAAAGTAGCCTGTATTTAAAGAGAAAGCTACACTCCGGCTCCGGCTCCCTTCTTCCTCTGCCTTGTTAACTCCATTCCTACTGTTAGTAATTTGAAGAGGTCGGCGGAGGAGATGGGGGCGAGGGTGAGGGAAGGGTCCACTTGCCATGCCCCTGAGGAGCGCCAGACACCACGCTGCCTTCCAAAGCTCGTGGGTCCAGCCATACCTTGGTTTGGAGGTACTGGGGACAGTAGTACGTGTACTGGGGGTACATTTGTGGCTGATCCAGGCGTTTGCCCATGTAGCTGGGATCTTTATCTCCGAGGCAGGAAACTGAATAACAGGGTATATGATGCCCCGGGCGAGCTTCTTCCTCTTAATCCACTGTTCCCGGCAGTCTGGGTGAAGGATGAGGCTTCCAAGACTCCACCACTCACTAGTTCCAACACCGTAAGGAATTTAAAACAACCAAAAAACCAAAGCAAAGCGAAACAAAAGAACCAAAAGAAAAGAAGAAAAGAAGAAAAAACAGATGGGGGTTGAGGTCCGTAGAGAAACCCCCAGTCAGCTTCCCCAGTTCTTGCCTGCCTGCTTTCTTCCCGGCTGCCCGGTCCAGTCCGGATGAAGCAGTTTGCTCTCTAACCAGCTTGTCTCTAGTGGTGTCAATCGCAGGCGCTTGTAAAGGCGAAGGAGGAGGGAAAAAAAAAAAAGAAAAAAAAATCCTTTAGCACAACTCGGAATCCTTGCAGTACAGCTTTCGGTCTCTCGTGTGTCTCTTTCCCACCTTGGAAAAAGAAATTGTAATAAAAGGAAAAAGAAACAATGGGCACAAAGAAAAAGAAAGGAAAGGAAAAAACTGGGGGAAAAGAAAAAGAAAAAGAAAAAAAAATAAAGAAAAGAAAAAGAAACCCGTGCAGGCTTAGTTGCTGCTGTCTGGATCCCAGAGTGACATGGTGTGTTCGGGCTGGCCTTGCCCCTCTCATTCACTTCCCCTCCTTCTAGCCAGTGGGTGGAACCGAGAGAGCCTCTCTCCAGGGAGCCGCGTACGCAGTCCAGAAGGCTGCAGTATTTCCTCCAAG
>LZPO01097209.1:63947-87540 GCA_001675575.1 Neotoma lepida | reverse complement strand
TGTTCAAGGCTTTTTCAAAACCTCTTAACACACTAAAAGCCAGATGAACCCAGGACCTGAAGATGAAACCAACACTGCCTTTTAGAGGACACAGAGGATGCTGAAGAGTGGAGAAAAAGTTGGGGTTCTTAGTTGGGTACTTCTGTGGGGAAGCCATGCCCCATCTCAACAAGGGGGTGAACTTAACTATCAGAAATAATTGTTTTGTGGCCTTATCCATCTGTTAAAAAATAAAAATCAAAGTGATCCTTAGGTTTATTCGCTTATTAGAGAATAAAATCTCTCTCTCTGGATGATTTCATGGGCTTTATAAATTTTGCAAAAAAAAAAATGGAACAAAAACTCATAATTACTTGTCAGAGTTTTCCCCCACCAGTAAGAATATTATGACACGTCTATCAGCTGCTACATTATAATACAGACTGTTTCAGAGAAGATATATTTCCTTAAAGGGTCTCTCTGCAAGGCGGCGGCGAGGCTAAAATTAGCTGTGCCAGCTGTGTTTTGCTGGCAGTGCTCACGCATGCCCGGAGCGTGGGCAGCCAGCCTCTGCGCGCCTCTCCATTCCCCCAAGTCGGCTGAGCACTCCAGCCGTCCTTTCAGATAAAAGACTCCTGGTACAAAGGCAGTTTTCTCAGAGACCGAGGAGTCAAAATGCAATACACACTACGCTACCCCTGTGTAAGTCCGGCGACTCGTGGGGCAACAGCCAGGGCTTTGGGGAAGCTGAGTTCTGAAATCTGTGTACCAACAGAGAGAAAGAGAAGGACACAGAAACTGGTTTCCTCTCTCTCCCTCCCCCTTCCCCCGTCCTCTCTCTCCCTTCCCTCCTTTCTTTCTTTCCTTTTTCTTTTCTTTTTTTAAATACAGGGTCGGGGCGGGGGGGTACCCCAAGCTGCGCTTAAACTCAGCTATGAAACAGAATGACTTTCAACTTCTGATCCTCCTGCCTCCAATTCCTTAGTGCTGAGATTGCAGACNTGGATCCCCGGACCAGGTTTGTGTGAGCACTGGCGGTTGAACCCAGGACCCTGGGCATGCTAGGCAAACACTCTACCAAACGAGCTATCTCCTGATGACAAATGTCAGAAGAAAGGAGCTCAAGTTGGGGTGCAGTCATAGGAAACCTGAGGACAATGTGATGGAGAAAATCAAGCCAGCTCNGCCCATGTTTTAAAGGGGAGATTCTGGACCTCCGTTATCCCATCCATAAAATGGTGAAAGACATTACCGAAGCAGGCATCAAATTGGCACCAATTGCCAAGTCTCCTGGCCACATCTCCCTGCTCAATGAAGTGCAGAATGTAGAAAAGTTGTCAAGACCCCGGGGATCTCACCAGTCCTTTATTTCTGCTCAGGGTTAGTTTGTAAATTCTCCTCTTCACCCTTGATGGTCCTGCTCTGAGTCCCGCTACACTGTGATCATGTTGGTAATGTATTCTCCAAGTTCCTACCTGCTTATCCTCCTCAGCTCTTTTTAGTTAGCATGGACATGTCCCCTGAAGCAGCTTTCCCTACTCAATTCCCAAGGTGCAACTGGTTTGCCCTGAGAGAAGTCTCACCTGGCTGCATTTCTCCCATGATCACTTAAACTCAGAACAGCAGGTCATACCCTTCACAGCCCTAAGAACTCACGTGGAGTCAGACACAAAGTGTGTGTTCCATGTATGCTTGAAGAACAAAATATTTTAAACATGATGAACAATTGTCTCTCGACTCACGGCATGCTTTGTGAGTATTTCATTCTTTTAAAAAACTTGGAAAGTNTGCTTATTTATCATGTCTGTGTATGTATGTACCATGTGTGTAGAGATCAGGACATAACCTTTGAGAGTTGGTTCTCTCCCCTCTAATGTGTGGGTTCCTTCCCTGGGGTTGAACTCAGATGTTCAGACATGATGGCAAGCACCCTTAACCGCTGAGCCATCTTGCCAGCCCATATACTTCACTCTTCATCACTCACTGGTCAGGCGTTGACCTTGGCACAGGGCGTGTAGAAACACACGAGGCCAAAACCAGACTCTTCTTTCAGAGCACATATCTCAGTGAGGGGATTGCCAAATCATAAATGCATGAGGTCAGAGGCCAGGAGCTACTAGGTGCTGTGAGGAAATGAAAAGCAAGGAGAAACAGCCATTGGGATTCTGCTTGAAAAAAAAATCATTAAGAAAATGCTCTCCCAAAGGGAACCTTGAGGTCAAAGTCCGCATATGATCCGAGTCCTGGCATTTGGTGCCATTGGAGTGTTTAGTGTTCAAAGCCACTAGTGGCTGCCAGTCTACCTATACTCCAGTCCTGTCTCCCTCCTCTGCTGTCTCCATGTGCCTCAATTTCTTCATTCATAAAAAGTCGCTCTCCACTTTTTATAGTTCATGTGAGGATCAGCTAAGATAATCACCTGGAGAATTTGGGACACCTTTAACATGACATACCTGCCCCCATTAGATGCCAGGCTTGATCTGGGGGCAAGTAAGCCAACTAGAGGAAACAACCGACATAGAAAATTTTCTACATCTCAAGAGTGTGTTAGCACAGCCCAAAGGCTACCATGAAGCAGGAAAGGGCAAAGACCACAAGATGAGGCTGGAGTGGGAATCTCCAGCTAAGCCACTGTAGACTTGCTGTGATGGTTAATGGTGTCAACTTGACAGGACCTACAATCACATGGGAAATTATGAACTTCTGGGGATGTCTCTGAGGGATCCTCAAGACTAGGTTAATTGAGGTTGAAAGACCCAACCTAAATATGGGTGTCACCAAGCCATTAGCTTGGCTCCTGAACTGAATAAAATGGAGAAAGTGAGCTGAGCACCTGTGTTCCTCTCTCTGCTCCCTGGATGTGGGTGCAATGTGACGGTTGGCCTCCTTCTCCCAGCATGATTGCCTACCGTGATGGACTGCACCTTCAAACTGTGAGCCAAGCAAACCTTTTAAGGTGTTTTGTCAGATGTTTTGTTGCAGCAAGGAGAAAAGTCATTAAAATACTTGGTAAGGACTTGACAGGGACAGCTAAGCTGTTAATGGCNAGTGATNCAGTGGAAGTCCATTCAAATCTTCTGACTTGAGGGTCAGATAGCTGCTTGAGGACATTGTCATCCCACATGACCCACTGAGCTCCCTCAGATCCCAAGACTGGTAAAAGTCCAAGACTTCCTTCACCAGTTCTGACCAAGGACATTAGTATTCTCATATGAACAACTGGCTCTTGGGATTCCCTGAAGGAAACATTGTCTTACAAACAAAAGGCTAAATAAATAATTCCTCAGTCAAAGCAATAGCCCGCTTATATGTAAGTGTCTTGCCATGAGTCTATGCTATCAGCAATTTGTACACAAATTGCTACATTCCAAAATGCTATTCTATTTCATCGGATTATTATAATNTTCTGGGCATTGATGATCATTAGCCTCAGAATTCTCATTGCACATTTAAGGCTTTCCCTAAGTAATGCAAAGTGGGTTCAGAAGAATTGTAAAATCCATGTTGTCACTTACNCACCTCTTAGACACACTAGTAGCCATAGCCATTCAGGAAGCAAGATATTCCTACTAGAAATGGTTTTTATAGCATTTCTGTACTGTTGAAGTAATAGTACTTCCATTTAAATGACTAAGTGAAAGTAGGAAGCACCTGGTTTGAGTCATTCTCTTAATCAGAAGCCCGCTGTGCCCTGGCTGCTAACTAACCAAGGAATCCTGGGGCAACAAACAGCATCAGAAGGCATGGGTGCTCCCAGGTTTGTAAGACNTTCAGCCTGGCAGGAGAGGGCCCCTCTGCACACAAGCTCTGACCTCTAAGATGGACTGGCTGCCACAGACACGCCATGCATAGGTGGAGTAGTATGGTGTGGAGATGGATATCAGAGGAGTAAAGGAGACACCCATGGTCTGTGCTCAGTCTACCCTCCGAAAGAGAATCTGGGTTCTCTTATAGAGCAACTCATTGTTTTTTAATTATGCAGACTGTGGTGGCTAAGTTTCATTGCCAACCTGACAGGATTTAGAGTCACAGAGGAAACCTCCGGGTATGTCTCTGACAGAGTTTCTTGATTCGGTTAATGGAGGTACAAAGGCCAATCCTAAATGGGATTGTGCCATTCCAGGAGATGGGATCTAGGGATGAGTAAGAAGGAGAAGTAGAGCTAAGCACCAGCATTTACCCCCCTCCGCCCCCACTTCCTGACCAGGAATACAACATGACCAGCTGCCTCATGCTCTTGCTGCCCTCCTTCCCTCCATGGTGGCTGGTNCTCTCAAACCCGGATCGGAAACAAAACCTTCTTTCCTTGAGTTGCTTTTCTCAGATATTTTGTCAAAGCAATAAGAAAGGCAACAAACATACAGACTTGGCCAAAGGNAAAACATGGGAACAGCAAATAGAGAAAAACATAAAGTCCAGGTAAAGAAAAGCACTAATCCATCATTGAGGACAGTCATGATGTTGAGTTATTCTTTTATTCATAGATTTGTTTATTTTATTCTCTCTCTCTCTCTGAATGCGTGTGTGTGTGTGTGTGTGTGTGTGTGTGTGTGTGTGTGTATGCTGGAGGGAGACAGAGACATCATATGTGTGCAGTGCTCAAAGAGGCCAGCAGAGGGTGTCAGATCCCCTGGAACTTGAGTTATATACAGGTGGTTGTGATCCACCATGTGGGTGGTGGGAATTGAAAGTCCTCAGCAAGAGTAACCAGTGCTCTTAAGTGTTGAGCCATCTCCCCACCAATGAGCATTATCAACTGCAGCAAAGTTCTTACTAAATAATCCAGGACACTGACCTAAATATTATCCACCTGGTCCTCAGATGGACTTCATAACTCCATATATCTGCCAAACATCAGACATTCATGAATGACTTTTTTTTTTCATTTTCAAATCTGAGAACCAAATTGAAATACAAATTTCCAAATTTCCACTACTTCTCATATCTGTTCATATTTTTCCTGCAGTGCATACTTTATCACAGTTTTAAGTTAAGAGTATCCCCAAAAGCTCATGTGTATTTGACTTCTGCTATCCTGTGCATTGCCTTCTATTCTAGCCTCTCTACATATGGTATCATCACACTTAAGCTTGGGATAGGCACACCCAGTTCTCCTTGCTGCTATAGTTACTAAAGCCTGAACTTCTCTGCACCACTGAACGCAACCCTGTCCACTGACCAACATTGGGTGGTTACACAGGGAGCCCAGTGACTTGTACCCAAGCTTCCAGTTGCCAGTGTCTGCTGTTTGTTCCCTAGTGGAAGCATTTACACCGGTGATAAGNAGGACACATCCCAGAAGGCTGAGGACAGTAACTTTGGAAAGCTGCCTGAAATAACCACTAACTGGTCATGAACAAAAATCAAACGGCTAAGCAAATGAGATGGTTCAGCTGGGAAAGGTGCTTGCTGCCAAACCTGATGACCTGGGTTCAGTCCCCAGAGCCACATGGTAGAAAGAGAGAATCACATCCTACAAGCTGTAACTTCCACACATGCATCATGACATGCCTCCCCCCACATAAACAAATGCATAGAATAATATCTCAGTCATGGTATACTATTGAAAACTGATAGTTGTTATCAAGGACTATTCCAGACTGTACTGTGGTTAATACAGAACCTTTGTATGGTTCCATGCTTTGAGCATATCTTTTTCTATTGTTCTTATTTAGGCATCTATCCTTTTAATCTCTAAGCTCCACAGACAGGAGATTCAGCTGCCTCATTCACTTTATGTTACCAAGCAGCATAGTTCATGAGATTTAACACACATGTTTATTAAGTAAAGGAATTAGCAAAGAGAGGAGGATGAGAAATGTGAGGAAAGGATGAAGCAGAGGAGTAGGAGGAAGAGGAAGAGGAGGAGGAGGAGGAAAAAGGCAAAGATGACTAGATGCTTTGCCAGGAAACATAGTCTTCTCAAAGAAATGTTGGCATTTTTTATTGAGTTTCCAGCTTCCGGTTGCCAATAGCTAAACAGGTTTGGTCGATACAGCTAGATTTAATCTGGTTGGGTTGATTTTTAACCCGAGCGGGGGAAAGGTCAGATTGACAGAATTTGGACTAAAAGACTACTAGGTGAAATTACCAGATAAAATACAGGCTCGCTGGTAAATCAGTAAATNNAGCACATATTTTTTTTAGCATATATCCTCANTATTCCATGTGATATGTCCTGTGAACTATCTGGACCATATTTATAAAGATGACTCATTGCTTAGTTGAGACTCTGATTCAACTGAGTATTCTGTGTTTTTGTTTTGTCCGTCTAGAAGCTGTACTCCTAGCTGACCCACCACCATGGGGACAGGCCTTGCAAGGGGCAAAGATTTGGTAGAATGCATATTTCAGGACAAGTAGCAGTGGTTAGTATTTTCAATTACTTTTATACTTCAAAGTGGCTAAATAAAGTATGTCCCCAAGTTAATTTTCCCTAAAGATTCCTAAGCCCCAATATGCCCCTGATGATAAGTCTGGATGGTTTTCTCAGAGGTGTATTATCATCTAGCTTTAAGCNGGCTCTTTCCTCGTAGCATGAGGGAAATTCTGTTCTATTTCTCCTAAAACCTTGAACACAATCAAGTGCTATCTGAACTGGCCNTGTGCAGACCCCCACCCTGGACATTAGGANGGGCGCTTTAAGGTACTAAAGAGATGGCTTGTTGGGTCAAGTGCCAGATGTACAAGATGGAGGACATAATTTCAGTTTCTAGAGTGCATGGAATTAAAAGCCAAGCACAGAGGAACTGCCTTGTAATTCTGGTGCTGGAGAGGTAGAGACAGGTGGAACCCTGGGGCTCCCTGGCAAGCTAGCTTAACCTGCTTATCAAGTTCCAGAATAGTGAGACCCTATCTCAAAAACAAAGTCCAACCTCAGAGTAATGAACACACAGTTGTATTCTGCCTTCTACACACACACACACACACACACACACACACGCATATGCACGCATACCAGGCAGAGGAACATGGAATATGCACACAATAAGAAGGTCCAGTTAAGAGAGACCAAACAAAGGTACAAAAGAGGAAAGAAAATGGGCAGAGCAAAGTCACCTGCAAGGTATGCCAAGAGCAAATGGTAATTGTCAAAACTTGCCTGCCCATGGCCAGCCAATGTGAGGCTAAACCTGACCTGTAGAGCAGCATCTTCATAGTTTCATGGCTCTTGTGTCTAAGTCATGAAGTTTGGTGTCCTGAAAGTTGGCTATAACAGTATCATCTGAAACCAACCTTAAAAAAATAAAACATATTCCTTCACCATGAATAGTCTGAAAAGCACAGGTCACAAAAATGCACCATTTTCTAATTTGTCTTCATTCCCATCAGCACACTTCTAGGGGAGAAAATAGTCGAGGTGATTTGTGCTCTGATTGCAATAGAAAGAATAAGGAAAGCCACAGAGCCCTGCCAAGGCAAACAAGGCACTTCCGAGAGAGGAAAAGAATTCCGTCTTGTCTTTGCCTTGCCTCCCCNGCTCACTCTTGTCTGCTCTTTGCCCTGTGACCTCACCATCTTCCTGACCCCAGGGAAGACATCTCANTGTTAAAAAAACAAAACACAACAACAAAACCCTAAAACAAATCAGACAACACCTTGCCCCGAGGGACAGGCTGTGGTAAGATGGACGCTGGCTAGGCTCAGCTTTTCTCGTACACAGAATGCACGAGTATTTAACCATCGCAGGCCATGTTCTGATTCCATATTGCACAGTACTAGGATATACTCACTGCTACACTAAGATGAGCCTGTTTTGTGGGAGCTGTGGGAGTAAATTGGCATCCCCAGGGCTCACATCAGTAGGAGGAGTCACCCCCATTGCACCTGGTTGTGAGAACCCCAAAGAATTGATTCCCTTCATCTCTGTACTGGAAGGACCTGACCCCAAATGTTTTGCCCTCTAGAGATAGCATCCTCTTTTGTGGTGTGTGTGTGTGTGTGTGTGTGTGTGCACATGCACATTAGGTGTCCTATGACTCTCCACAATATTTCTTTCAGACAAGGTCTCTCATTGAACCTGGGACTGGGCTGGCAGGCAGCAAGCCCCAGCAAGCCCCAGCAAGCCCCATAACTTCCCAGTGCTGGAGTCATGGGTGCAGCAATGTCTGGCGTTCTCTGGGTGTCCTGGGGATCTGTCATCAGGCTTGTACAATGAGCAGCTCTTACTTACTCAGGAAGCCATCTTCCTGGCTCTATATAGCACACACCTGAATGNCTCTGTGGGTGGATATAAGGTCAGTCTGATGCTCTGGACAGTGCCTTGCAGACAGCTCACTACTGGGANCCTCTACTCCCATCATTCTCACAGGAGTCTTCAGCATGCTGAACTCTTCTCTTATTATACAGTCATGAGACATAATTATCTCTTTTTCCTTAAGGAACTTTGTGACCAAAAGTACTGGGGGAGAGAGAGAGGGAGAGAGAGAGAGAGAGAGAGAGAGAGAGAGAGAGAGAGAGAGAGAGAGAGAGAGAGAGAGAGAGAGAAATATACTATTTACTGAGACCACTAAATGCTAAGAACATAGAAAAATAATGGTCACTTAGAGATTAGTTGTTAATCTATAGAATCTTCATTTTTAGCAATTTAACCCTGAAAAGCTTAGCCACCTTGAGGACAGTTATTAAGGAGGGAATGGAACCCATTTCATTCCCTATTATGACTTTTGGCCTTTCAGAGAACCAGCTTCCTCATAAAAACATGTACAAGGCTGCCTGTTATATAGGGCTAGTAAAACTAGGAGGTAATTAGTCCAAGCTACACCTCTAAACAACAGGAGCGTGTTTTTCCCCAGTTTGTAGAGCTCTGGATTAATTTAAACTAATCGTTTCTCTATTTCCCTCTGTGAGAGATAAACTTCAGTACTCATAAAGTATCAAGAAAGGAAGAAAAGCAAAGAGGTTAAGCAATCTGATCAGGCCGATCAGTAAATACATGGTAATGCTCCAGTTGGAATTCAGGGAGGGGGTCCACTGTGCACTCCCCCCACAAGGAGCTCAGAGGATACACCTTTGGATGGATTCTGCTCATCATGAAAGGACCCCTGGGAAAGCCTGGCCTGTATGATGGAGAAACTAGTGGGAAGCTAAACCTACCCATTTGCTGTCAGAGATGGATAAGGGATGACATGGTGGTGGGAGTATGAGAGATAAATCAGGGGGGTGGCATGCTTCCCTTTAGGAGCCATGGCTGCATCCAGTATGCNAGTTAACTTTGCCTATCCCTTCTATCCTTGCCAACTCAGGTTCCCTGCACTCATCCCTTAGAGGCACAGAGAATCCCAAGCAACTACCAGACCATATTTCTTTTTCTTTTAATGTGAAGTAAAATTCCCGAGTAGCTTGTGTCTTTCTATGTCTGGTGGGCAGGGTGACTGAGAGGGTCTCAGGATTAGCCACATGGCCTCCAACAACCCAACCTCTCACAGGAAGAGTACTAGAGCATCCTTGCTGATTTTCTGGAAAGGAAGCCTGACACACATGGGAANCCAGGGATGAGTTACTTCTCCATCATTTCCAGGGATGTTGGCAGCACTTAGCCAAAGAGACATTTAGCCCAGAGAAGCCTCTCTCTTATCCCTCACATGGGCTTGAAACACTGATATTTCCATCCAATTATCAAAAGGACTGTTTGCCTGGTGGCATCCCAAGTCCCTTCCTGATGGAGANGGGTGACTAGAGTGTGAGGTGTGTGACAATGTACATGTTCATAATAGCACAGAGACTAACATTCTTCTATCCCCTCTCTCATAGTCACTATTCTGGAGGCTAGTTAGGTGGCTCCATGGCTAAAGCGCTTGCTCTGAAAGCATGAGGACCTGAGTTCAAATCCCTAGCACCCACATAAAGNAGAGTGTGGCAGCATGCCTCTGTAACCTCTAGTCCTAAGGGTATTGTGGGAGAAATGGACAGATCCCTGGAGCTCACTGCCTAGACAGTCTAGCCANTTGGTGACCTCCCNGTTCCATGAGAGACCCTGTCTCAAAAAATCCTACAGAGAGCAACTGAGGAAGACACTGGCCTCTATTGTGATCTCAGGTCTCTACATGCTCCCCGACCCCTCTCTCTCTCACAAATACACACAGTCACTATCCATGTGAAAGTACAAATATTACCAAGGACANGGAAAGTAGATGGGCCTCATAGTAAAATGGAACCTGGGCTGTATATCTGATACGGCTTTGTCATGTGGTACCTTTTAAAGGCCTGTCTAATTCCAGCTTACTTCTATTTGCCACAAACTCAAAACATTAGCCTATTTTCTTGGTAAAGAAATAATACTTGCCTCAGTCACTCAGTTACTCCATCAGCCGTAATAAAAGAACCTGTCTATTACAACCAGCTAAGTATCCTGGTTCAGCATGTTTGCTTTAGGAAAACTCTGTCAGTTTCAGGACAACCTGTTGTTTGTCACACCATAGTTTTGCCAAGAGGAGCTGATGTGGAAACATTTAACCTCTCCATCCAGAAGCATTTCTTTCCTCAAAGATCATGGAGCCTCCCAAGG
Source organism: Neotoma lepida (assembly GCA_001675575.1). NCBI lineage: Eukaryota > Metazoa > Chordata > Mammalia > Rodentia > Cricetidae > Neotoma > Neotoma lepida. The sequence goes on along the minus strand of LZPO01097209.1, from coordinate 77,054 downwards.
CCTTGACGTTATCTGTTTTCCAGTAGAGGGAAGTGAGCTTGATACCAGGTTCAGTTTGCCTTTGGCATTTTAAACGTCTGCCTTTTGGGAGACTCCGGGAGCTGAGATGCTGACCACTGGCCTCAACGGATCTGGTGGTCCCTTCCCTAGCACACAAGAAGGGTCTGCTGATACGCTCCTGGCTTCATTTCCTGGGTAACTGCATTCCGCTGACTTTCAACTTTCTCACCTGGTCCATCTTGTGGGACAGAACGCCTTCTTGATGCTGGGTTGCCTGGCTCGNGCTTTTGAAATGGAAACAGCTGATGTGTTACATTGTGAGTAGGATGAACTGCAAAATCAGGTGCAAAGGTTTTCTTCTACCAAGTGTACCAATTCTAAGCCAGGAACAAGCTGTAGGTGTGTCCCTTATTATTTGTTCATTGTATATGAATATCTATCTACTGAAAAAGCGGAGCTAATAACAGCAAAGCATAAACACAACCTGGGAGGGAACAAGGAAATCCCCTTTCACTAAAGCCAGGCTGTTGCATGGTCTCCAGGCACCCTGGAACCTGGAAGTGCATCCAGATCTCAGTTTTGACAACAGAGGTAAAGAATTCACATGAACTAGGTCACCTTTGTCCTTTACACACACACACGCACACACACACACACCTATATAGGCACAAATACATGCAGTATATATACATGTATGCTCACACATAAATGCATATATACATACAAACACACTATACATACCCATATATACACATGCATGTGCACACTTGCACACACAGACATATATGCATACATACAAATACACACAAAGCACAATGTATATACACATATGCACACATACACACAAACATACAAATAGATGTACACACACATGAACATACTCACATGAAGATATATACACATAAGCACACATGTACTTGTAGATACACACATATATAATATATATTTTACATATATACATTTTTATATGCACATATGGACATATACACATATGTATATGTCCATATGTGCATATAAACATAAACTGAAACAACATATGGACCTAAAGACAGACCTACACATATGAAAACACACACATATATACATGTACATATGCACAGATATACATGCACACTTATAAACACACAGATACACATGTATACATGCACACACATATGTACAAAGGTATGTATATCCATAAGCCCTTCTCTTACTTGTCTGAGACTCCTCCTTGGTTTCCCATGAAGCCTCATTAGACAGTCCCTGGGCAAACTCCTTTGTAGTAATGAACTCTGTAATGTCAAAGCATTTATCTTCTTCACCAAACTGATATCTAACAGGAGTCCTAACCATGCCTGCTTCCCAGCATGCAATAGTTACTCAGTAAATGAGTTGAACTGCAGTCAATGTACTCAACTTCTCTTGACCTCTGTCTCCCAAAGTGGCACTCCTAAAAATGCCAGTCAGAAGACTAGCCCACAGCAAATCTCTTGTGTCACCTCCATGGAGTTACACCAAAGTAGGCAGTCGCTTTGCTTAGGGGGCTCCAGCTCAAATAAATGTTACCTGTTCATATTTGTCCTGACCTTCTTCTGACTGAAACTTCCAGACAGGTGAGGCAGTTGTACAAGTGTGAGCTGACAGTGCAAGGCACCTGTATCAAGGAAATGCTTGATAGTCACCGACAGGAGTGAGTGTGTAAGCAGCCTCTGAGTTTGCAGGCAAACATTGCCAAATTCACCTCTACATTAACAGGCCAGTCTCAGTAAACACAGAGCACCAGTGCTCTCCCCACAGCTGTTTCTCATTTTGCATTTAGTACAATTTTTTTCTAGCAGAAATCCTGATGACATCCCATCACACTGAGTCCCCTTCTCCATGTTGTTTAGGGGACCACATCCCAAGCAACCCCTCCACACCTGAGTCCTCCTCTCACACTCTGATGGTGCAGGACTCCAAATTCCACCCTGATAATCACACAGGCAGGTCTTCCTAATGAAGACACAGGCTGTACCCATGTGGACAACATATGGACCCAAAGACAGACCACACATATGAAAACACACACACATACACATGTACATATACACAATGCAGGACTCTACATTGATGGTGCAGGACTCCAAACTCCACCCTGATAGTCACACAGGGAGGTTGTCCTAACGAAGACATAGGCTGTACCTGGTCCTGTATCTTCATATAGCAGACAAGCCTGCCAGGGAGAGGACCAGGGGATATAGGTGGTCAGATCACATGCTATGTTTATACAAAAACCAAGGACAGGATTAGACCGTGCCTTGATGTGTATTTTGAAATGATAAATAGGTTATCTCTAAATGTTACCTCTAACTGATCAGCCTTGTCACAGCCTTGTCACAGAGGAAAAGGAATCCAGATTCTGCCTCATTTTGGCCTCTGCGGGTTATCATAAATTAACTCAGAGGCCCCAAGTCCCTTCCTGACTCAGGCTGACTTGAATCCTAATCTGCACATGCAGCAACATTGGCAGTGACGTCTGCATGCCTCAGTCTCATACCACCCTGGCCCCTGAGCCAGGAAAGCATTTGTGATGTAGAACACGGCCAAGTTCACTGTCAGTATCCTGACCTGGAGGGCCCAGTGAGGACCAGATAGAGTCCATCATTGCTCACAGTCATAGCTGGCGATTTATGGGTCACATGCTCACTGTTGTATAAGGTGAAGGCTGTGAAACTACGTTCTGACGCTCCCAGAAAGAGCCACTGACTGCTTATGTTGACGAGTTACACTCTACTAAAAAAGTTGTCTTTTAGCTCCATAAGAGAGAGAAGTGTGGGGGGCAGGAAGAATGGGAAGAGAGCCTCCCCTGCTGGCTCTTTACAGGCTGGCTTACCCTCCCTCCCTTCCTTCCTCCTTCCTCCTTCCTTTCTTCCTTCCTTCCTTCCTTTCTTCCTTCCTTCCTTCCTTCCTTCCTTCCTTCCTTCCTTCCTTCCTTCCTTCTTTCTTTCCTCCTTTCTTCCATCCTTACTTTGTCCTTACCTTCCCTCCCTTATTTCCTTTCTTCCTTCTTCCCATGTGTACAACCCTCACACGCATGCACATGCCTATTTGTTCATAGGCAGGTGGAGAACATGGGATGACCATGGTTATCATCCCTCAGAACCTTGTTTTTGAGGCAGGGTCTCTCATATTTACCTAGAACTCACCAAATATGCTATTGGCTGGCCAGTGAGCACCAGTGATACCCCTGTCTCACTTCCCCACTACTGTGATTATAAGCTGGCTGCACCTGCCTGCCTGGGTTTTTATGTGAGTGCTTGGATTGGGCTCAGGTCCTCATGCTTGCACATCAGGTAAGCCCTTGNTCTTTAGAGCAGCAGTGATATGGTATTTCATGTGATGGCAGAGCCTGGTGGAGGAAGCCACAAAAGAGGAAGGTGGACCTTGGGACCCAGTGAAAAGACCTATGCAAAGGACACTGTCAGTAAGACCAAATGGCAGCAGCCTACAGAATGGGAAAAGATCTTCACCAACTCCACATCTGACAGAGGGCTGATCTCCAAAATATATAAAGAACTCAAGAAACTAGACATCAACAAACCAAATAATCCAATTAAAAAATGGGGTACAGTTCTAAACAGAGAATTCTCAACAGAAGAATCTCAAATGGTCGAAATATACTTAAAGAATTGTTCAACATCCTTAGCCATCAGGNAAATGCAAATCAAAATGACTTTGAGATACCANACTGTCAGAATGACTAAGATCAAAAACACTAATGACAGCCTATGTTGGAGAGGATGTGGAGTAAGGGGAACACTCCTCCACTGCTAGTGGGAGTGCAAACTTGTACAGCCACTTTGGAAATCAGTATGGTGGTTTCTCAGAAAGTTGAGAATCAATCTACCTCAAGACCCAGCTATACCACTCTTGAGCATATACCCAATGAATGCTCAATCACACCAAAAGGACACTTGCTTAACTGTGTTCACAGGAGCATTATTCATAATAGCCAAAATCTGGAAACAATCTAGATGCCCCTCAACCGAAAAATGGATAAAGGAAATGTGGTATATTTACATAATGCAGTATTACTCAGAGGTTAAAAAAAAACAATGACATCGTGAAATTTGCAGGCAAATGGATGGAACTAGAAAAAAAAAATCATCCTGAGTGAGGTAACCCAGACCCAGAAAGACAAACATGGTGTGTACTCACTCATGAGTGACTATTAGCTGTAAAGTAAATGATAACCATGCTACAATCCACAGCCCCAGAGAAGCTAAGTAACAAGGAGGACCCTATGAGGAACTCCTGGATTTCCCTGGGAAGGAGAAATGGAGGAGATCTCCTGGGTAAGCTGTGTGTGNGGGGGGTGGGAACAGGAGGGATCTGGTTGGGCAGGTTTGGTATGGGATAGAGAGGGAGAGTAATAAAAGAGATATTTTGATGAGGGGGGTATTTTGGGGGTTAGGGAGAAACCTGGTGCCAGAGAAACTCCCAGGAACCCACAAGGATGACCCCAGCTGAGACTCCTAGCAATAGAGGAGAGGGTGCTTGAACTGACCATCTCCTGTAATCAGATTGGTGGCTACCCTATGTCATCAGAGAGCATCCATCAGTAACTGATGGAGGCAGATGCAGAGATCCACAGTCAACCACCAGGCCAAGCTCCAGGAGTCCTATTGAAGAGAGGGAGGAGNGATTGTATGAGTGTGGGGGGTTGTTAAGGTCATGGTGGGTGAATCCACAAAGATAGCTGACCTGAGCTCAAGGGAGCTCATGGACTCTGGACCAAAAGCTAGGGAGCCTGCATGCCCTCTGTGTGTGTGTGTGTGTGTGTGTGTGTGTGTGTGTGTGGCAGTTATGTAGCTTGGTGTGTTTGTGGGGCTCCTAGCAGTGGGATCAGGACATGTCCCTGACACTTGAGATGGCTTTTGGAAACCTATTCCGCTTGCTGGGTTGCCTTGCCCAGACTTGATACAGGGAGAGCTTGGTCCTGACTCAACTTGATATGCCATGTTTTGTTGACTCCCATGGCAGGCCTGCCCTTTTCTGAATGGAGATGGAAGAGGAATGGACAGGGGTGGGTAGATGGGAGGTGGAGAGAGGGAAAACTGTGGTCAGTATGTAAAATAAATGAAAATTAATTAATTAATTAATTACTAAAAAGCAGAAAAGGCCTATGCAGTCTCTAGATCATCTTTCTTTGATTTTTATAAAATTATCAACTTTTACCTGTGTTTTATAAAAGCTCCAAAANGCAAAATTGTCTAAAAAAAACAAAATCCATACATGTGATGCTGCCATCCAGATGTTATTGCTATTGCTGCTTATCTATTTGTTTCTCTCCCTTCCATGTGACTCCTGTCTCCCTCCTTTCCACCTATATACATGAAATTTTTATATTTTGTGTATTTTCTTCTTACATATTGTAAAGAGTTCTAAATGCCATTTAACAAGCGTACCTAATATTTAATGATAATATTTTATAATTCTACATCGCTCAATTTACAGGGCTTTTTAATCATCTTATTACAAAATAGTTGACAACTTTATTTACAGATAAATAATAGCTACAGATACAGACAGAAAATATAGGAGACATAGATATTGCAATATATATATATATATATAGAGAGAGAGAGAGACAGACAGACAGACAGACAGACAAACAGACAGACAGATAGACAATAGATAAGAGAAATAGATAGATAGATAGATAGATAGATAGATAGATAGATAGATAGATAGGTAGATAGATAGGTAGATAGATAGATAGATAGATAGATAGATAGATAGATAGATAGATAGATAGATAGGTAGATAGATAGACAGACAGACAGCTTGACAGACAGATACAGATGGTAGCTAGTAGACAAAAAGATAACAAATAGAAGATAGATGGATGTCAGATAAATAAAAAGATAGATATAGATGATAGATGCATGGATAGTAGATAGACAGACTGATAGATAGGGATATATAGACAGTTAGAAGATAGATGGGTGATAGGTAAGAGAAAATGACAGATGGTAGTTAGATAGATTAGATAGATAGATTGATTGATAGATTGAGAGATACATACATGCATAGATACATAGATGCATAGATACATAGATATGTAGGTAGATAGATAGACTGAAAATAGATTATAGATATCTTCACAGATGTCTTTAGTGTTCTCCCCTTGTGGTTTGGATTTGGACATTCCTTTCTAAAACAAAAAGCCAATAGGAGTGGGAAGTGTCAGAACCAACTATGTAATCATGACAAGCTATCTCAGGGGTAAGCATGTGTCCTCATGGTGATAGGATGGCTACAGAAGCCTCGGCCACACTTTCCTAATTTATCAATATCCAGAGGCATCTCCCTTGCCTACCTGGCTTTTTAAGAAGATTTTTTTNAAATTTTTTATTTACATGTATGTGTGTCNGTATATGCCATATATGTGTAGTGGCCTGGAGCTGNAATTACAGGTATTTATGAGCCACCCAATATGGACTCTGGGAATCTAACTTGGGTCTGCAAAAGCAGTATTTGCTTCTAAGAACTGAGCCATCTCTCCAGCTCCTACCTGCATCTTCTAAAATGTAAAATCCCTTTTCCAGAACCTCCTCATATTTCAGTGGACAAAACTGGTCCCATGCAGTTTCCAAGTTACCCAATGATGAAACAAATAGAGTTTCATAACTGGCTCTGAATTTATCTGACATAGCATGCTCTAAACCTGGGAGAAAGATCACTTCTCAGAGAAAGCAGAGGCAGAAGGCTGAAGAGTGGGTATGTGCTATTGGACAAAACTGCAGCCCTCTAGCAAAGTAGAAAACAAAGGAGGATTCATTTGGTTGTCAAAATCCAAGCATCTCTCTATTTTAGTTGTTTCTGTTGCTGTGATAAAACGCCCTGACATGAGCAAGGAAGGAAAGGTTAATTCTGGCTCACGGTTTCAGAGGGATAGAGTCCATCATGGCGAAGAAGACACAGCAACACATGCTGGCTGGTCACAGCACATCCACACACAGGAAGCAGAGAGGGAAGGGGACAGGANCAGGCTGTACCACTTCAAGGCCTACCACTAGTGATGCACTTCCTCCTGTGAGGCTCCGCCTTCTTTTTGTGTTGTCTTTCTAGCTTTATTTAGTTTTTATTTACTGTGTATGGGTGCTGTGCCTGTATGTGTGCATGTACACCATGTGTGTGCCTGGTGCTCACAGATGTCAGAAGAGAACCTTGGATCCCTTGGAGCTTCATGGGTGGCTACCATAGAGGTGCTGGGAATTGAACCCTGATTTTGGGAACAATAAATGCTCTTAACCATTGAGCCATTTCTTCAACCCCAGGGCCCCACTTTCTAAATAATCCATGACCTTCCAAAGTGGCACCAAAAGCCAGGAACCTTGTGACAAACGTATCTGCTTGTTGGGAGCCATTCCATATCCAAACCATACCACCCACATATCAGCTTATTCTGTGGCCACTGTGGAATGCTTAAGTATCCAGCCCTTGGTCCACTTGGAGGAACCAGCAATGAGCAAGATATAAACATTTGTCTTCTGGAATTTATCTACTTAACAGACAGACAATAAACAAGGCATAGTTTGCCATGTGGGTAAAGTGCTAATAAAGTAGGGTTACAGGATAAAGGGTAAACTGAGTCAAAATCCNTTTAATAAGGTTGCATATGNNCAGAGACCTANGAGATGTGAAGTTAGTCACAGGAGTTGCCAAAGAAAGCTTCTACAGGCAGAAGGAAGGACAGATGCTTCAAGAAGAGCACATGCTGGCCTGTTGGAGGGACAGTCTGTGTGACTGTAAGAACATGATCAGGGGACAGTGCTTTGATGGAGCAATGGGAAAATGAAGACAGCCATCATCCTCTTGTCTAACATGAATAACAACAAAGTCAAGCAAGGCCTGCTGCTGCGCACAGGTCAGCCTCGGTACTCATCAGTCGTTCCCATAGAGAGGCCAAGNAAGTCAGTTTCTCTGTATCTTCTCCTCCCCTCTAGACAGCACCTCCACTGTCCAGGNTGAACTGTGTGTGTGTGGGAGGCTGAACAGTGGATGACTTTCTGCTAAGAAATCCAAGGCAAGTCCCAGTTGTAAGTGGTGAGTGAGTGAGACACATCACGCAACTTGTAATGCTTTCCTTAATAAAATATGTTTCAGTTGTGATTAAAAGTAATTTTGCATGTCAGAAACAGTTAACGAAAAGTGTATCAAAAACATAAGGAAATAACAATCATTTAACAGTAACTTAAGTATATTGAGTATGCCTTAGAATTTCAATTTGATGTGATAATTGAACAAGATATACTATACTATAAATACTGACATATGTACTTCATCCACACATCACACATGCAAATACACACTTCACACACAGACACACATGTCACAAACACACATGCACACACATGAACACACACCGTAGAGATAGCCAGACAAAATGGTGAATGGATACATGGATGTAAACTCTAACAGAAAATCATGAAGCAATCCCTATGCAAGACAGAGAAGCAGTGACACACAGGTGTATGAGCACTAATCTGAGATATCAAAGAAATGCAGAGGCCTGGTTGTGGCAGCACATGCCTTAAATCCCAGCACTGGGAAGGCAGAGGCAGGCAGATTTCTGTGAGTTCAAGGCCAGCCTGGTCTACAGAGTGAGTTCCAGGACAGCCAGAGATACACAGAGAAACCCTGTCTCAAAAAACCAAAGAGAAACAGAGAAGGAGGAAGGAAGAGGGAGAAAAGAGAGAGAGACAGAGAGACAGAGAGACAGAGAGAAACAGAGAAAGAGACAGAGAGAGAGATGCAGAGGAATCTTTGAATAATTACTATGTGAGGATGGACAGTGGGTGCATTTCTGAGCCACTGGTACTGCTTGGGAGACCTGGTAACATCAGAGGCTGAAGAATGACGTATCTTAGCATGTGTTAGATTACAAAAAGACTAGCCAACATATGAGAGTAAAGCGGAAAGGAGAAGGGACCAGGGCCTGAGAAGAGCTAAGTTCTGGCACATGACTCCTGGCATCCCCACCAAACTCAGTGTGGCAGCTCATTTCTACTACCAATTTGATTGGATTAAAGAGTGCCTGGTACATGGAGGAGGACACATTTGGGTGTTTCTGTGCAGGCATTTTCAGAGGACATTAATGAAGAAGCTAGGATCTACCCTGAATGCTGGTGGTGCAGTGGGCTCACATCCCAGACTGAGAGTAAGAAAAAGGAAAAAGGAGAAAGCCCGCTGAATCTGGCATCTGACCTTCTGAGCTTNCNGACCTGCCTAGATGTGAGCCTGCAGCCTCATCTTCCCGCTGCACAGTTGAGAGCCATGACAGCCACCATGTCTTTTCCCACAGCAATGGGCTATGCCATCAAATCATGGCCCTAGACAAACCTTCCTTCTCTTGAGTTGCTTCTTTCTGGTCAGGTATTCTCACAGCCCTGGCAAAGGAATTAATTCCCTCGGAGGATAAACTTTTTGGTGAGACTCTAGAGTCTAAGAAGTTCTTAGTGGNAAAATACAGCCTGTAAGCCATTCTAATAAATACCCTCCCCTCCTTCTCTCTTCCCTCTCCCTCTCTCTTTCTTTCTCTCCCCTCTCTCTTTCTTATATATTCTGTAAGTTATCTTCCTAGAGAACCCTAATACAGCAGGCCTATCCCCATGGCTGGGCTTGCATCTCCTGACATCAGAATTCAGCATCTTTGGCCTTCTACTCAGACTAGAAAACAAGGGTTTTCCAGGAATCTTTCAGGCCTTCAGTGGTAGCTTGGGACTGCCAAGGCATCCAGCTCCCCAGACTGAGCAGCTACCTCAGCCTCTTCAGCATGCAGTCAGCTGTTCTTTGACTGCCCAGTCTGTACCACATAAGCCAACGCAATCCCTCTTTGTAATGTGCGTTTCATAGAATTGGTTCTATTCCTCTGGAGAACCCTAACACATCAACTAAACATANAAACAAACCCATGCAAAATAGGAGACAGATATTGCCCCATGAAAAGAGTATNCAAAACCTTGAAATTATTTTTCTTCTTACTTGTTNATACATTACATGAAAAGACTTTAATGTTTCTATCCAAAATCCAGCATGACCCACTACTGCTTCCACTCTGTTCTGACCCATAATCCCATGCACTCAGCCTTCTGCATTCCCCTCCTAACAGGTCTTCAGACATTGATGCCTGCCTAACCATCCCCCAGAATCTGTTCTCTACACAGATGTGAGGAGCACATCTGATGACTTAGTCCTATCCCACTTGTCTTCAGTCCTCCAGTGCATGAGCCCCAGCAGTGAATGAACCCCAAGCTGNTTTGATGAGCTTCTCTACTGCTTTTCATGCCTCATCTCCCAACACCACCCAGCACTGCCTCCTGCTCACCACTCTAGCTGCCTCAGCCGGTCCTTACAGCAGCCACACACACTCTCCCCTTTGCAGAGCGGTTCCCTCAGTCTCCACGTTATCCTATGAAATAGCATTGGAGTCAAGTTCTTCATGTGAAATGTCTAGAGCCGTCTAGACATTCCTCAACACCGGTGTTCCCTCTCTTCTCTCCAACAGCCTCCGGTTCACCTTTCCACACCCACAGTGCACAGCTGCAAGGTGTGAGAGTCTCAAACAGAGGAACAAACCTGACACTATGTGTGACATGAAGCACTAGCTTTATACTGCTCTGTAATTCCCATCACATGCTCTCCTGGACCTTTTATTTTTATTGTTGTTGTTGCTATTATTACCTAGTTCTTCTTATGGGACCACTAGCTTCAGGAGGGCAGGAAAATCCATTGTATTTTCTGCTATCACTTCAGCTCCTAAACAATGCTTAGTGGGGCTGGGAAGATGGCTCACTGGATGCTTGTAGCATAAGTGTGTGGACCAGAGTTCAATTCCCTGTGCATANGGGAACAGGGACAGGATCCCCAGGGCAAGCTGGATAGCTAGACTAGCTATTGAGACAAGTTCTTGGTTTAGGAGGAGATCCTGCCTCTGTAAACAAAACAGAGATCAAGCAAAGACCCCAGACATAAACCCTTGGCCTTGACATTCATGCCCACACATATGTGCCCCCACACACACGTGCCCACACACATGCAAGCAGGAATACATGCATGCACAGCATACACATATGGCAAAAACAAAAATATTGCCTAACACAGTCTGTACTAACAAGTGAACAATTAATTCAAAGATGTAGAAGTATAAATGATTTTTAGTTATAAATTATCTNTATGTTCTAATTACCATTAAAACCATAAAGATATTTAAACAAGGAAAAGTACAGCAGTGTTCTTTTGATTGCTTTTAATTGTTAGCCTGGAAAATAAACTAAATTTCTTTTGTATTTCAACTACAGAAACACTAAAGATGAAAACAATCTGTTTAAACCATGGCTGAGTCAAATGGCAATAAAGCANTTCTAAGTCAAATGGCAATAAAGCACTTCTTCTAAGTCAAATGGCAATAAAGCACTTCTAAGTCAGTCAAATGGCAATAAAGCACTTCTAAGTTCTGCTGTTGTTTCCNTGGGTCATTCCCACTCCCACAGATTTNGGTGTCGTTTCTGATCAGTCAGGATGGTGGGAGGGNAGGTGACCCAGTTTCANAGCATCTGAAACTATTCCATTTTTCTGTGATACAATTCCATCGTGGGCCAGGTAGAATGGTCCAGCAGAGAGATGCTCGCACATTCTCTTAAAAGGCTTTCTTTGGAGATGTTGTTTCTCTGACAGGAGAAAAAAAATTGAAGCATATGTCTAAGGGTAAGGTTGCCTGATGGAAACTTTTCCCTGGTTACCAACCTTCTACCCCAGCACAAGGCAGGCATTCTAAAAATTNACCCTTNCAGGTCTGAAAACCACTATATAGAGCCNTGAAGGAGCGGGAATCCATCTGTTTTTAAGCACNAGTGAGATCTGNACATTGTAAAATTAAATGTGCAACATTGTAAAATTGNTAATTTATAAAATCATCAATGGCACAGAAGGGCAAACCAACAAGGAGGAAAACAATGAATGAGATTCGCTTTCTCNATGATTCTTNGTTTTCTTTACCAATGCAGAAATGTCTTCTTTTTACAAGCAACTCAAAACCCAGGAAAAAACACAGTAGCCACAAAGGAGAAAGTGAGTCTGGTCAAGAGAGATTTGGGACCAACCTTTAATCCTTAATAATGGTCCAGAAAATAATTTCTCTCTTGCTGTTATGTCTCAGACAAGTCCAGCAAAGATANCAGCAGGNGCAAGCATTTTTGTGCTGGCCTCTTAGGATAGCTTTGTATAATTCAGATCATTTTTAATTTTGGTAATAGCAACTAGCNGGCTAGGGCAATAAGCACTTTTAAACAAAGAATAAATAAAGAAATCTCTCATATTTCAATTAAGTAACGGAANTAAAGCATAGCAAGTATGGNCGTTTCATTTAATTTGGCTGTTGCTCGGAGAGTGTTCATTAAGAATGTTGCATTTGTTAATATTTATAATGNTTGCATTAATATAATTCATATTATGGTNTTCACANTAATATTAGAGAATTANAAAANCACTAATCTCCAAGAGAGTGAGTCGTTTCACCNACACAAAATCTTGTTTTCATTGAACCAGTGGTGGCACCTTCGGCTTGCAAAACAATCATTATTTTGAATCTATGTGTGTCTGTGTCTAAGCGGGGCTTGTGTGTGCCACAGNGCATNTGTGGTGATCAGAAGACAACTAGCCTTCTGCCTTNTTTGAGTTGGTTTTTAGGGTGCTCACTGCTGCACATGCTAGGTTAGCCAGGCTGTGTGATTCTGGGGAGGTTCCTGTCTCTGTCACTGCTCTCATATAGAAACACTGAGACTCAGACACATGCTACCAAATTCAGCTTTATGTGGATTCTGGGGATCCAAACACAGGTTCTCATGCTTGCACAGCAAACATTTTACCCAATGACCCATTTCCCTAACCCTGTATTTACCTTTAAAATCTTGTCATTTGACAGATGTCAGGGAAGCAATGGGTGAGAGTTGAAGAGGGGAGGCCTATAAGGTTATNTGTGGTTGACCGCATTTACTTTGATATTTAAAAGAGATTAACCAGTCTCTGCTCTGTTTTCATATTTTATACTGGTGAATGAAAGGACGCAGAATTAAGGATCTAGTT
>LZPO01097209.1:51630-62702 GCA_001675575.1 Neotoma lepida | reverse complement strand
ACACACACACACACACACACACACACACACACACACACACTCCCTCAAAGCCATTTTGCCTAGTAGCAGGCAAACTTGTGCCCCAGAGTACCACTCAGGAGCAAGGTGAGGCTAGACTTCTGAGAGTCCTTCTCCGTCCAACACCTTCCCATTCCAATAGGCTTTCCTGGATGGATTACAATGTTCTCATGAAAGCGCTCCCTCCTCAACAAATCACTTACCTAGAAACAGCTCTCTTGGATTCTGTTCACAGGCCAGCAATCCTATCTGATATAGGTTTCCTAAAGCTTCAGCAAGACCTGTTTTTCATGTTTCTATTAGTTTTCAGATGATGTTTGGCAGCATTTAGGACCTGGAAACTGACCCACTGGACTTTCAGGACACATAGTCATAGAGCTATGGGGATACCCTGGTGGGGTCAGAGAAAAAACAGACATGGAAACAGACAATTATGAATGCTTAAGCTCTACATACATTAGAGTGTAAGGAACACTGCCTGGGGACTCACTGGAGATTTCATTGACCATGGGAGATTGGCATTCAGTCATGAATACATGAAGGCCGTTTATTGAAGAGCTAAGATTTGCACTCAGTCATGAAGATTTGAGCATCTATAGACTCTGGTATTTTGGGGGTGTCCTGGATCAATCCCCTGAGAAACTAAGGGATGCAAATACACATCATAACTACAATCTGTGATCAATCACATCGTGGAGACCCAGAAAAACACAACCAAGAAAGTGATGTAATTTGATTTTTTGAGTTTTTTTTAATTTTTATTTACTTACTTAGATCTTTTTTATATAGCACAACTCTACGGCAAACCTCAAAAGACAAAAAAATTAAAGATAGAATGATTTGAATTAAAGGATAGGATTCTAGAAACAGTTTGTGGAGAAGATACAGGAATGGAGTTGATCCTGCAAGATATGATATGAAGGATGCAGAGATGGGATGGAAATTCCTAAAGATCAAGATGCTGTGGCTCAGGTCTCTAAGGGTCTTCAATGGACAANCTGCACAGTGCTGAGAGCCATGTTTGCATTGCTCCACTTCTTACACTTAGGAAGTAAGCAGGACACAGGCAGGCTAAGATATAGAGAGAAACCGGAGTGTAAGAGGCAAGGGTACATTTTCTANAAGGTGATAAGCTCATCCATCAGTCAGACCCTGTGATTGCTGACAGGATCCCTCTGNAAAGACAAAACCATTTCTCTCTCCATTCTGGTGACTGCTTCGGAACCTCCCAGCTTTGTAAATTCCCTCAGCATCTTAACTCTTCTACTTATATTAAAGGGACTTGGGTCCCTTGATTTCTTACTGATCACCTCCTTGCTTAGACAAGCAGATAGAAATTACAATATTATGATATCTCAAGGATGAAAAGTTGAGAGTGTAATGATCAAGGGAAGGAGAAGTTGTTGTTAGTGGGAGCACCAAAGATTTAAGTAGTAAAAATAAAACCAATGTCATTGCTTGCCTGTTAGGTAGAGAGGGGCAGAAAAGACTATTTAACCTGCTTTAAAGTCTCCATGCTTTGGTGTGGTGATTTAAACGAGATGTCCCCTATATGCTTGGGTATTTGAACACTCAGTTTCCTAGTTGGTAGCCCTCTTTGGGTAGGTTCAGGAGAAGTGGCCTTGTTGGATGAACTACATCACTGGGGGTGGACTTTGAGGTTTCAAAAGCCATGCACCAATCCCCATTTTCTCTCTCCACTTTCTGTTTGTGGTTCAAGATGTGAGTCCTCACCTTTCGGCTTCCAGCTCCATCCACTCTGTCTGTTTGATGCCATGCTTATCTGACTCGATGCTGATGGACTCTTAACCTTCTGAAGCCACAAGCCCAAAATAAACCCTCCCTTCTACAAGTTGCTTTGGTCACAGTGTTTTATCAATAACAATAGAGATGTAAGTAAGACACTTGATGCTAGCATACTCAAGCAATGCATACACAAAAGTATACTGGTTTCTGAGGCTCATTTTAAAGTGAGCAGAGAGGAGAAAAGGGATGTGAGACACACACAGAAGCTGCCTAAGCTGTAAAAGTGAGGTACAAGTGTTTAGGTTGGATTTGCAAACGAAGAACACAAGCCAGAAGGGTGCCATCTCGCTCTCTCCTTTTGGAGATTTTCATCAATAGAGGAAACATGGCTGGATGGAACTGTTGTTTCTCCAATGTCTTCTAGGATAGAGCCTCTGCATCATTATGTTTACTGAGGCAGGATGAAATCCAGCCAATGACTATGCACTCTCTCCAGTATCCAAAAATGTGTATCATCTTGGCAGGAATGAGCAGGCTCNGCTGTGAGATACAGGGACATTTCCTGAGCAATAGATACCTCTCCTGCAAGGATAGAGGGAAGGGGAGTCAGATCTGATCTCCCATGGACTGTACAGTTGGCAGACATCCAAACCCTGAATGTCAAAAGCAGACTGTGTTCACAACTGGTCCAGATTCCTTGAGTGTGTCTTCCCAGGTGCCAGCTGCTGCAAGAGTTACCTGCCAAAGGTTCCCAGCAGCGACACCTCTGGACAATGGGTTTTAGCTAATACTTTTCCACTTCCTAGACAGAAGTACCTAGCTGTAAAGCATGCTCTGGCCCCCTGTGGATCAAGCCTGGGTTGTTTGCTGTTATGGGGTACATATTGCTGCTTGTCTCTTCCACCTTCTCTTATTTCTCCGAAGTGCTGTTCTTCAATGTTGTAGGCATCTGAATCCCTGTCTCAGGATGGGCTCCTAGGAAACATGACCCAAGGCAAATGGGCTTTCAAGAACAAGGCTACCTTCATTTCAAACAACCACTGAAAGCCAAGTTTTTAGTAAAAAATAAATAAATAAATAAATAAATAGATAAATAAATAAATAAATAAATAAATAAATAAATAAAATAACAACCCACCAACAATATTCCTAATCCTAAAAACACCAGCAGTCAATGATATGTTTCTATTTTATGAAGTCTCAAGACCACAGAATGGTCCAACAGTGTTATAGAGCAGTTATCCACAACATCACCATCCCATCAGCAAGACGGAGTAATGATCACACATTCTTTGTCACTGAGTGACAGCAGCATCACTCTTGAACCACGTCTTTAGATTTGGAAGTTATTAGAGATGTACCTCTGAGAGAAACTACTGTTTCCCTATCAATATGGTGAATTTAAGAATATCTGATGAGATGGCTTAGTTAGTCAAGCGATCTCCAGAAACTGTATAAAGTAAGTGCTGGGCGTGGTGGGCACATTCTAATTCCAGTTCTGGGAGGACAAAGATAGATGGATCCTTGGGGCTCACTGGCCAGCCAGCCTAGCCTACTCGGTGAGCTCTAGGCCAGTGAGAGAACTTGTCTTCAAAGAAATTGCTGATGGCACCTGAGGAATGACACCTGAGGTTATTCCCAGGCCTCCACACACTCCTGCACACACATCCATACACTATTGCCTGATCCAGTATTATATGGGTCATGAATATTAAACAAGAGCCTTCTGTAATTAGCATAGTACTTGGCTCTCTCCAAATATTAATTTCCTTCCACTTTCTTACCTTGTCACTATCAATTAAAATTTCTTTTTAAAGTACTGGCTGTATTGTCCTTTAATCAACATTGAGATTTAATCTAAGGTTATTCTTTTATCATTGCTCAAGGGGATGTGATTACACCGAGTGACTACTGCACATGTCTTTGAAAACAAAATATGAAAAGCGTGGTGGTTCAGTTCAGTTACTGCAGAGGACACTCGTGGTTCTGCTTGCCGGCACCTTTGTGTCTGCTTGTTGAAATGATACTGATTCCCCCTTGGAAATGGTCCCCGGGCATTTTGCAGTTTTCTTCCTCACTAGTATTTGGGCACCTGCTTCTGACCCAAGGAGACCAAACAGATTTGTTTTCTGAAAGCAGGTGTCTTGGCTGACCTCAAAATGGAAAACAGTTAATGCGGAGTTCTCACCACAGTCAGGTCCCCAACGAGAGTCCTCCACAGCTCCTATGCCTTCATCTCTCAAATTGGGCTTTTCTGTGAGAGAATTTTTTGTATTTCTCTATTCCATGTCTTCTAATAAATTGCTTTGATTACTTTGGGACAGGGATAGCTGCCACTGCCCACCATGACAGGACTCTACATACAGTGATGTAAATAAATAAATACAGCAATGTCTAGGGCTGGAGAGAGCTCAGACAGTAACAGTGTAGACTGCTTGTGAAGTAACACTAGTAGGAGATGTGGCCTTGTTGGAGTAGATGTGACCTTGTTGGAGGAAATGTGTCACTGTGGGGGTGGGCTTTGAGGTCCCCTATGCTCAAGCCACACTCAGTGTCACAGTTCACTCCCTGTTGCCTATGAGTTAAGATGTAGAACTTCCAGTTTCTTCTCCAGCACCATGTCTGCCTGCATGCCACCATGTCCCACCATGATGATAGAGAACTGAACCTCTGAACTGTAAGCCGCCCAATTAAATGTTTTCCTTTATAAGCATTGCTGTGGTCATGGTGTCTCTTCACAGAAGCAGAAACCCTAACTAAGACACTGCTATTGCAGAGGGTCTGAGTCTGGTTTCTACCACCATGTTAGCAGGCAGCTTATAATTGCCTGTAACTCCAGCTCCAGGGGACCCAGCTTCCTGTCCTAGACTCCACAGGTCTCTGCACTCACATGTCCACATACATTTGCATGTAAATACAAAATAAAATAAATCTTTAAAAAATAAGCCATGTGACAAAACCTTAAAAGACAGAATTTGATCTAATTCTAAAGTTGAATAGCCTGAAGTTTAGGCAAATGGAGAGAACATTCTCAATTTTATTTGAGGACTTCAATGTCATGATTGTGACAATCTTGTCACCTTGATAGGATTTGAAGTCATTTAGGAGATATGTAAGGGCCTTTCTAGAAAGGTCTAACTGGGGAGGGGAGATCTACTCTGAATGTAGACGTCATGAGCTGGGATCTTAGACTGAGGAAAAAGGAGGTGAGCATTCATCTCTCTCTGCTTCCTGACTTGATTCAGTGTGACCAGCTGCCTCACATACCTGTGCCGTGACCTTCTGCCATGATGGACCATGAGCAAAATAAACCTATTTTTCCTTAAGCTGCTTCTGTCCAGCATTTGTCACAGTGATGAGAAAAATAATGAATACAATGATGTGTTGTACATTTGATGGACAGAATCGTTTGCTGGTTCTGACACTATGGGATGATATATCTTAATTACAATAGTATGCAGCAATAAAGGATGGTTTCCTATAACACTAACATTGCACCCTGCACAGATTAGATCTCCTACACCTAGCAATCTCCCAAGTGCTGGCAAGAGGCACCGGGNACTGTCAGTGCCACGATGCTATTGCTGTAATGAGACACCATGACCAGGGCAACTTATAAAAGAGAGTATTTAATTGGGGGCTTGCTTCCAGTTTCGGGGGGGGGTCCATGACCGTCATAGTGGGGAGCATGGCAGCAGGGAGACATGATGCTGTAGCAGAAGCTGAAACCTTACATCTGATCTACAGACTGGAAGCAGGGGGAGAGGAAGGTTCTGAACCCTGAAAGCCCACTCCCCATGACACACCCTCCATCAAGGCCACACCTCCTAATCCTTCCAAACACAGTCCCACTAATAGGGACCAAACATTCAATTCTATAGATCTATGGGGGCCATTCTCTTTCACAGCAACACAGTAATTGTCACTTACAAGGGCTGTTTGTCCTCCAGGTATGTCTGTACACATCCCACTCACCCCATCAGCATACTGTCCTACCCTGGACTATACAACATTCTTCGATTACACCAGAAAAGAAGGAACCAGGACCTCCATGGAACTTTCNGCAGGAAGGCTCCTGATCCAGGAAAATGTGTGGCCACTATTTTGGTCCCTAACCTCCTGTGATATTCTCTGTTGGGGGATATTTGATCACACTCTGAACCCCGAGTTTTCATTTGCGTTAAATAAAATTAACCTTGGGTCAGGAGGTCGAGTTAGCAACTAGTTGACAGAAAGTAATCATAGAGCATAGGAAGGCATTTGGAAGAGATAGACACAGGAAGCAGCAGGGAGGGGTTTTGAGTAGCATGTTTTGTTTGTTTTTTTCTGTTATCGTGGAGTGGAAGGATGGGTTTTTGGGGAGACACCAGCAAGGAGAGGCAGTTAGCTAGGTGCTACCCAACCTCAATGAGCTAGCAGGTTTTCACCCAAGCCTTTGAGTCCCGAGTTTTATTTATAAATAGAATGACAGAGATCTAGTTAAAGCTACCGTTAGCAACAGTGGCAGAGCCAGTGCCTGTGGGAACTGTGGCCTGAGCAGCCAGACCACTGCCAGAGAAGCAGACCCATTACTGTGGAGTCTCAATTGCTGGCTGAAATAGCATTAGATTAAGGCGTAACCACTGTGCTGAAGATAAAACAACATTTCTCAGTATATTTCACTTAGGTTTTGGGCCAGAAGCAGCTCTGAATTTCCTCCACCAACTGCTCCTATCCCTCTATATGTGTCAGAAAAGCTGCTGCCGCTCAAGTCCAGTCCTTTGAAACCTTATTCACTCGGTGAGCAACTATTTACTGTTTGGTGGCTACACAGGAGGTTCACTGTCAGTCATTAATACAATGTGAAACCCCCCCCCCAAAAAAAAAGAATCCTCATTCCTAAATTTGGGAATGGAAGTAGGTATGGAATGGTTAGGAAACAAGTAAGGAAAAATATTCGACCGTGTCACACAGTGGAAAACAACACCGTGGAGACAAGAGGTCAGTTGAGTTAACTGTAGTAGGAATGACTGGTAGCAAGAGCAAGTGGTCAAGCTGCCGAACACTCAGCTGTGAACGGGGCGTCTACATCTGCCAACCCTCAAGGCTGAAGGTGCATCCCAGAAAAGTGGGAGGAAAGGCTGTAAGAGCTGGAGAATGGGGAGGAGTGCTGTTGAAATAGGACTTCTGGACATGATATAGCCACTCTACTTGTGAACTTGCTATGGCTGTGGTTATCCAGATAAGACCTGTAGGAGATTGGGGCTCTCAACATTCCATCGTGTTTGGGGGAGATCATGAGACCCTACCCATCACTGAAGGAATACTGACAGTTGATGGCTGTTGGAGTTGGGGGTGTCATTTCCTTTGGTGGTGTAGCCATTAGCAAGTTGCCCTTGCTCTAGTATAATCCCCCACCCATGCTTATNCAAGCAAAGGGACTTGTAGGAAGAAAAAAGGTTTTGATGGAGAGAGAAAAACGATGAGCGAGTGTGTGAATGGTGAAGATAACTGGCATTCATTTTATACCTATATATTTTATAAAATGACATAAATAAAAAGAGTCCATTGTCAATTTATTTNCATTGTTGTGGAGTTGCCTGCCTTGTCCTATGAAGGTGTGAGTGACTGTACAAGCTGACTTAAATTTGAGGGGAAGGAAGTAGAAGCTACCAAAAGCCACTTCCCTTGCACCGGTGATTTTACTGCATTGTCCCAGTGGTCATACTGCATTCACCTGAAACACCAGTGGAGGTTATTGTAATTAAAAATTTAAAAAAAAAAAAAGAAAGAAAGAAAGAAAAAGAAAAAGCAGGAAAAGCTCTCTAAATGGCACACATGTTATCTGGGGTGTGGTATGCTTTGTAAACACGGGAGATAAAATGGCTTGGCTACCTGGGCTCTTTGTTCCTTGAGTAGAAATCACTCTCTCTTTTCTCCCTTTGGCATATTGATTTCTCATTAATCCAGCAAAACAAAGGATTAATTAATCTCCGTGGTTCAATGAAAAATAAATTAGCACAGTTTACAACGGACCCTATCCAATATTGCAAATGGGGGAAATGATCCACACACTCGCTCCCCTTTCCCTGCTCACTTCTCCAAACCTAATCTCCAGAGAGTGGCATGGAAGGCTGAATGCAGTGCACGTGATCCTCTCCTGGAGCCTCCTTTCGAAATTCAGCCCTGGAAGATACTGAGTGCTTGTCTCAAACTCCCTCTTAACTATTCCCAAATTCAGAAATAGCTTTTCTGTGTGCTCGTGTGCCTGTGCACACGTGTGCAAGAACATGTTTGTGGCATGCCACCGTGTCCATATGAAGGTCAGACATCAGGTTTGATGTCCTTGCCTTCCACATCTCTTCAGGTGTGACCTGTTATTTGTCATTGTACATGCCACAGTAGCTGGTCCAAGAGCTTCCAAAGACTGCACTGTTTAAATCTCCTATCTTTTGCTAGGAACACAGGATTACATTTGCATGTTACTACACCCAGTATTTATATGGGCTCTGGGATTTGAACTCAGATCCTCATGTTTGTGTGACAAGCACTTTACCTACTGAGCCATCTCCCCAGCCCCTGAAGTAGCATCATTTTTTTAAAGTGCTTTAGACATATCACTTACCTGAAACAACCTTTTTTCGTGTTAAAAAAAAAAGAGAGGAGAGAGAGAGAGAAGTTCTGTCAGTTTTCCACAGATGAGCATAGCAGCTGCCATATCCACTCTGGCATGCATGGCTGTCTGATTGTTCCTGTGATACATGAAAAGGGCTCACACATCACATTGCTCAGCCAGGATACCTTCCTACTCTGTAAAACTTGTACAAGGTNTTGTCTCTCTGTGAACATCCGAGGGGAAGGAAAATAGTGTGTTTTCTAAGTCGTTATCTTTCAGTCTAAATGGAAGGGTTTTTTCAGAGCTGTAAAGGAAATTCAATGTCAGATTCTCAGAATCGACACTTGTGAGAGGATGCCTACCCTTGAAATGTCACTAGCTGAGGTATCACTCTCCTTGAAGTCCCTCCTCAACTTTGCCACAGTTATAGCAGCTCAGAATTGTATATCTATACCTAGTTTCCTGATTTGGACCATATAATTCCTACACACACACAGCAATTGAAAGAAGAAAAAGAAAGGAGACCTTATGGTGACCTATGCCTTACTGTAAACTCAGTTTTATTGCAAGACAGTGATGTCACAAGTGATGATACCCAAGACAGTGATGTCACACCTGCATTTCCTTTGGGAAAAGGCTAACCCACAGTTTCCAACAATGCAGTTTAAGTCAATCAATGAAGAGTCAAGTCTTTTCTGTAAAGATTAAAACCTATGCTATACACCAGCTGCTAAAGAATTCTTTTCATGCTACAATGTNGATATAATCAAATAGAATATCAAGGGAGGAGGAGATAGATGGCTTAGGGTACAGTGTACAAGCATGAGGACCAGGGTATAGAGCTTCAGTACTGTGTCAAACTGGCCCAGCAATCCATATATGTGACGCAGGTACTGAGTTACATCCTGGAGTCTTGCTAGCCAGCCAGTCTAACCCAAACTGCATGCTCCAGGTTCAGGAAGAGACCTGGTTCCCAATAATACTGCAAAGGGGCCAGTGAATAGCTCAGTGAGCCAAGTCACTTGCTGCAAAGTCCTGAGTTCAATCTCTGGCGCCAACATGGGTCGGGGGAACACAGCAGATGCCAGCAAGTTATCCTCTGACTTCTTGTGCCAGCGTGCGTGAACACACACACACACACACACACACACACACACACACACATACACACACACATTCTTTCTCCCTCCCACACACACATTCACTCATAAACACATATACTCTCATACACTCATGCAGTCATTCACACACACACACTCACACAAACACATACTCACATTCATACAAACACACATACTCTCACATACATACTCACATACACATACATTGAAGTACAGACATGCAACTCTCTTGCACACACACTAACTCACATACACACACACTCACACATTCACACACACACACACACACCTACATACACATATACACTGAACCACACAGACATATACTCTCTCACACACACACTCACATACACACATACTCACTCTCACACACTCACACATACACTCATGCACACTCACTCATACAAACAGGCTCATGCACACTCACACAAACCCATCACATATTCACACATGCTCTCATACACACTCACACACAATCACTCCCATAGACACACATACTCACACATGCAAATACACTGTACCACACAGACAGACATACTCAGACACACATACATACATAAACATAAACATATTATAGGGAACAATTGTCAAAGCACCTGACATCCACTTCCGACCTCCACACATGCACATATGAAGATACTATGTTTACTACTTTCAATCATTGTTTTATGATTCTTACTAAAACCTAAGAGGTAGCTACAGATTTTGGTCTTAGCTCACGATATAAAGGTGAGGCTTATAGATGCCCCAGCCCTTCCTCCTCAGATGGGCTTGTTTTTTGGTTGTTCTGACTGAGGTCCATCTGAATACAAAGCTACCACAGGCAACCTCCTTATGGAGCATCAGTCTCTTTCAAAGGAACAGCTGAGGGACAGCTGGCCACTGGGTCACGTGGCTGTGGGCATAGCCAGAGTGATTTTGTGCAGCAGCATCACCGGTGAACATGTGCGGCTCCTTGCCAGTGTCTGCAATGATTCCATGGGTGTTGCCATCCCTCACTGCCACTAAAGCCCCCAGAAATCATGATATTGCCCCAGTCCCTGCTCTCTGAGCACTGGATGCAGAGTTAATGTCAGTTTATGTCACTAGGAATGGTCAGCTGATGATCCTCACACAATTTTAGTTCTGGTAGTTGATAAGGACTCCCGTCAGTCAACAGCATGTGCTTTCCNGCCTACTGCCTATCCCTGAGGGCAGCTCTTTCCTTGCCTGATAANTACTCCTGTCATCAGGATCACCATGGAAGAGAAGCTGCTGAAGAGGTGGACTCTAAAATTTGGAGCCTAATATGGTAGGTGGCAGAAACCAGCAAAAACGAGTGAATGATTCATACCTCAAGAGAGCCAAATCAGCAGCTTGGCTCAGTTAGGACAGGCCGGGCCTCCTGGAAAGGGGTCCTGGGTATTCAGCACCAGATATTTTCAAGGGGAGGTGCAGTAAAGAAACTGCCAACATAAGCCAGGCACGGTGGTGCATACTTTTAATCCAAGAACTTGGGAAGCAGAGGCAGGTGGATCTCTGAGTTTGAGGCCAGCTTGGTCTACAAAGTGAGTTTCAGGACAGCCAGGGCTGTACGGAGAAACCCTGTCTGG
>LZPO01097209.1:39619-50720 GCA_001675575.1 Neotoma lepida | reverse complement strand
GTGTATTGATGGAAGATGTCAGTCTGGAACTGGAATAAGGACATGCATTGACTCCCTGCCCTAAACTCGCTCCTCCTCACAGCTAGGATGCCCTATCCAGACATGTACATGTTCCTATGTGTGTAGGTGCTTAGGTGGTGTACATGTACGTGCATGTGTGTGGAGGTCAGAGGTCAGCTTTGGGTATCATTCCTCATATACCACCTACCTTGTTTTTGAGACAATCTCTCCCTGGGACCTGGTACTTACACATTAGGCTAGGTTGGTTGGCTAGTAAATCCCAGCAGTCTGCCTGACTTCACCTTCACAACACTGGCATTACAAGAGACAGACTCCATGCCTGACTTTTTACAAGGGTGCTGGGGACTGAACTCGGGTCCTCATGTTTGTACACTAGGCACTTTACCAACTGAGCCATCTCTCAGCTCCTATTATCAGTACTCTGAAATTTTATTTAATTGTATGCATATGAGT
The DNA here is from genome assembly GCA_001675575.1 of Neotoma lepida. Classification (NCBI taxonomy): domain Eukaryota; kingdom Metazoa; phylum Chordata; class Mammalia; order Rodentia; family Cricetidae; genus Neotoma; species Neotoma lepida. The sequence continues at coordinate 50,246 of LZPO01097209.1, read as the reverse complement.
GTTTGCCTGCATGTATCACATGTGTGCCTGGTGCTCTCAGAGGTCAGGGGAGGGCTTCAGGTGCCCTGGAACTAGTGTTATGAATGGTTGGGAACCACTGTGTAGGTGTTGGGAACTGAACCCAGGTCCTCTGGAAGAGTATTCAGTTCTCTTAACCTCAGAACCATCTCTCTAGTTTCATCACTGAGTTATTATTATTATTATTATTAAAGTTTTCTGACTTTCAAAAACAAAGTCTGGGATTAGACCCAGCTGTTCCCTGTGCTTAAAAATCACCATTCCGTAAACAAGTAAGAAGTCCTCAAGAGCCAACCCTCTGTTTCCTTAAAGTTCTCTGTTCTGTTCAATCAAACAAACCAGAGCTGGGTATGGTAACATGCCTGTGATCACAGGACATGGGAGCTGGAGGCAGGAAGGCAGGGAGGTCAACGTCATCCTCTGCTATGTAGGGCGTTCCAGGCAAGCCTGGACTATATGAGACCCTGTCTCACAAAATCCAAACCATAACAAAGAAATTTCAGGCTCTGACTCTGCTTTCACTGCACACCACAAGAACAGAATTGTAGCTGTACTCCGTAAATCCTATAGCTGTTTTCTATTTTAATCAGCTGGCTCCATGCAAGTGTGTATATTCACTGCGCACTGTGTCACACTCTTTGGGATACAAAGGGCATACAAATGCAGCCTCTCTACCGTTTAGGGAATCACTCGGAGGCCTGCATGATACCAAAACCCATTAGGCTAGCGAGGCTCCATGCCTGGAATAACCACTCAGTTTCTGGGTGTCATTGGGCATGCAGGGCAGGCGGGTCTCTGCTTTCTGATCTAATCAACTTCAGAAGGACTGAGAAGCCCACAGCTGTGTCAGAACAATTGGAAAAACAGACTCAGAACAAAGGGGAAGACCCATCTCTCTAGGGCTTCTCCCTCTGGAAAATACGTGCAGCTTCAATGGAATGCATAAATACTTAATTCACTATTTTGTACTACATTTCTCCCATGATGGATGTGTCTGACCCATTACCTTTAAAATACACATTAATGTTCCCTTTGAAGGCGTCTCCTCTGATACATGCCTCTTTTGCTGAGTGGCCCTACAGGGATTGCAACCCAACCCGAAGAAGAATTTGTGTCTATTCTGCATTGCCTAACCTCAAGGGAAAACAAGCCCATTTGTGGACAGGAATTTTCCCTTGTCATGCCTGCTACCTATGATGCTTCCTGCCATGTGTTTTCTTTCATGTCTGATATTTGAGAGGGTCAGAGAGTCTTCTGAAAACCTGGGGGAAGAAAGTAAAGACATGTTGGAGCAAGGGAGGGTTAGAAGGAAGGAGGGCAATGAGGGAGAGAGAGAGGNGAGTGGGAGACTGGAGGGGAAGTGATGACAAGGAAGAAAATAGAAGCAGATACAGGCAGAAAACTTTAGGCCTATGTCTGCTAGAAGCAACTGCAGGTCTACAAACTGGCTCACTGATCTCTACCCCATCTCAGAGGTAGACCAGTGATTTCAAGGTCTTGGTCTGACAGGATTACCAGCATGTCTTTTAGTCCATCATGGTAGGGGATGGCCTGAAGGCAGCAGCTTGATGTAGCTGGTTACATTGCATCTACAGTCAGTAACAAAGGATGATGATTAATGTTTGCTACTGTTCAATTCACTTGCTGCCTTTTGTGCAGCTCAGGACCCCAGGCCAAGGAATGATGCTGTCTTCCTATAAGGTCAGTCTTCTTATTTTTGGTTTTAGGAGACAGGGTTTCTCTGTGTAGCCCTGGCTGTCCTGGAACTTGCTCTATAGACCAGACTGGCCTTGAACTCGGAGATCTGCCTGCTTCTGCCTCTTGAGTGCTGGGATTAAATGCATGGGCCACCATGCCTGGCTAGAATGGGTCTTTCTATGACAATAAATCTATTGGAGATGATCCCTCATGGGCATTTCCAGAGGCTAACGCAACTTACACAGTCCTTCACAGAGGTACATGGAGGCTTGTCTCCCAGGGGACTCCAGAGTCCATCAAGTTGATAATCAACACTATCTTTTACTCAAATTCTTATATTTACATTGTTTTAAATTACATATAATGTCATCATTACTTTTATGCCATAGCTTTCTCTCTCTTGAGATGATGTCATGAATAAATATAAAAATAATANTCTTCATTTAACAATAGTTTATTTTGAAAACAATTTTCTGGGCATGCTTACAAGGATACAACTAAAATAGACACATTTTTATTTTTATAGATCCACTAAAAATTTTGCTATACTGATATATACAAATACATTTTTTTAAACAATGAAAAGAAGAGATAGACATGACCCAAGCCTTCTTGGTGGTTCATGACATCTTTTCTGTGAACAAAGACATTCTCTTGCAGAACCAATCCCCCAATAAATGGACAATAATATTATGCTATTATCTAATGTATAGTCCCCACTTAAATGTTTGTGATAGTCTCTCAGTGACATTTCTCATGGCCCTTAAAGCATCAAAACAACAAAGACAAAAATCCAGCATTCAGACTGGTGGTTTNCATGTCTTGAGTCTTCCCAATCAAAAGTAAAATTCTTTGAAGTTTCATGATTTTGATATTAGTAAACATTTTTCAACTTTTGCAATAGACACTTCAACAGATGATTTAAATGTCCACAGCATGGATTTGCATGGTTGTTTTCTTAGCAGTTGGTCCACAGGTGACACTGTGCCTCTCCTAAGGTATCCTGTCNGTTCTGTGTGACAGCAATAGGATCTGACTGTATGTGACATGGTGGCACTGGCCTTTCATAAGCATAGTTCTTCACTGCTATAGTCACCTGCTACTGTCTTTAACCAGCTCATTGGAGACATACCCATTTTCTGTTTACAATATGAGAGTGGTCTACTATACAGAACACTAAAACAANGTATGCTGCCTTAAAGAACTCTGCACAAGGTGAACAGCTCTCTGGAAACACAGGGAAAGTGGGATAGAGAGTGGGATTAAGAAGATGAATGTGAACTGCACAGTGGTGGCATAGGCCTTTATTCCCAGCATTGGAGAGGCAGAACTCTGCGAGTTTGGGCCAGCTTGGTCTGCAAAGTGAGTTCCAGGACAGTCAGGGCTGTTACACAGAGAAACTCTGTCTTGAAAAACAACCAAAGAAAGAAAAGAAAGAGAGAGAGAGAGAGAGAGAGAGAGAGAGAGAGAGAGAGAGAGAGAGAATGTGTATCTGTTTGACTGAGATTATAGGAATCAAACCCAGGACCTNGAGAGAGAGAGAGAAAGAAAGAAAGAAAGAAAGAAAGAAAGAAAGAAAGAAAGAAAGAAAGAAAGAAGGAAAGAAAGAAAGAAAATGGATGTTTAGTCTTAGTCTGCTTTCNGTTGCTGAGATAAGCACTATGACTAAAAGCAACTTGGGGAGGAAAGTTTATTTCANACACATGTTCATATCTCAGTCTGNGCTACATTGTGAGTTCCATTCCAGCCTGTGTGACAGAGTGAGACCTTGTCTCAAAACAATGAAGGCCTATAAGATGGCTCAGTGGATGAAGGTGTTTGTTGCCAAGCTCCATCACATGAGTTTGATCCCTAGGACCTATGTGGTAGAAAAGAACCCACTAGATTCCTGATTTAATGTTGTCCTCTGACCTCTGACCTCTATATANGAACAAACACATGTACCCTAAAGCAGTTCATAGTCAATTTAACTGTAAATGGCTTGATGCAGGCATGACACTATAAAACGGTTTAATATCAGTTTTNGTTTTTTAAAATATGTTGGTACTTAAAAATCCTCAGTTTTTTCATATGATACCTTTTTTGTTCTTCAATTACTTCCACTTTCTTAGGAACTATGTCTTAAAAATTCTCAAGTGGTGAAAGCTTACAGCTTGGAACAACACACTTATTTTCTTTGCCTAACTGCCTTTTTAAAATTTATTTATTTTTATGACTTTCCTAGCATGTTAGGAATATTATAACCTCATGATTAATGCAACCATAACAAGAAGCTTCAGGCACAGCAAACAAAATCAACCCTGACACTTCAATTTCCTCCATTTTCAATTTTAGGAAATTGTCTGCATTTTAGGGCTTCGATTTTGCTTATTTTGATTATCTCCCTCAAAGCACTGTGATCAGGCAATAGATAAAACATTTATAAAATATTAAGTATTTAATTTCACAACACAGGAATATCCCCTCAAGGATCTCCAGTTATTCCTGTTATCATAATAAACAAAAGGCCAGAGGTTCTGAGACTCTGAAGGATTAAAAGTTAGACATGCTGAATATTTAAATAAAACTTCCCAGCATGAAACAAGANAATGTCAGAAAGACAGAGGAAAAGAGGAAGAACAAAGACAGAAATCCCGAACTGCCCTCCTCTGTATTTGAAACTGCAGAAATCCTACCAGCATCATCAGCACTATAAAAGTATGTAAATTAGGGGGCTGTGGAGGCACCTAGGTTGATAAGGGTCTTGCCACTCAAGCATGAGGGCCTGTATTCCAACCCCCAGAACCCACATAAAAGCCAGGTACAGCAGTGTGCATCTGCAACCCAGCCCTGGGTGGACACAGATCCCTGGGATTCAATGGCAACTAGTCTGCCAAAGAGCTGAGCTCCAGGCTCAGCGAGAAACCCTGCTTCCAGAAATAAGGTGCANAGAGACTTAGACACCCNACGCTAACCTGTGGTGTCCACATGCAATCAGACCCATGAGCATACACATCTGCAGGTGCAAATTTCTACTCATGTACACACACACACACACACACACACACACACACACATACACACACACAAACGTGCATAAACCCAAGGATACAGAACAGATGTCCTTCAAGAAGGTACAATGCCTTGGGGTCTAGTTGGTTCTAAGAATGTGCAGCTCTTTGAGTCTGGAAAATCTTCAGACACACTGTTGTTAAGGGGAGCAAACGCCTTTCAGGTTGAAACCATCTCTACTTCCTGAGGGAAGGTTTACAGAGTCATCTTTCTGGAGCCCCTGCNCAGGGTCCTGAACACAGAGCATCTCTGTGTCCATATGAGATCCTGGCATTTGGCTTCATCATTCTAAAACCAAACGTGGGTTGATTTTCTGTGTTTTATTTCTTGACTAGTGTTGTTCACACATCTTCATCTGGAAAATAATGAAATCCTATTGTTTCCTACCAAGCAATAAGTTTGACCTGGACAGACGACAATTGCTCAGACACTCAAATTCTTATCAGCTAGCTGACACAGTTCAACCCGAGCGTCTCATTAAACTGAGGAGATGATAAAAGAATATTTTGTGCATTGGAAGAAGCTCTCACCCCCAATTTCACTGCCATAGTAAAATCCTAACATCATGATGGATGAGCCTCTGTGGGGTGTGTGTGTGTGTGTGTGTGTATCTGTCTGTCTGTCCATCTGTCTGTCCTTCTGTCTGCATGGGAGACAGTAAATATAAAATCAAAGATAGATGCTAGTGCTGGGTGTGGTGGTGCACACCTTCAATCTCCACACTGGTGAGGGTAGGGCAGAGGCAGGCAGATCTCTGACTTTGAGGCCAGCCCGGTCCACATAGAGAATTTCAGGCTAGCCAGGACTGTACAGTAAGACCTTTCTCGAAAAAAAATAAATAAATGAAATAAAATAAACAAAAAAGGCAGCTGAGTTCTTCCTCTCTATGGTTCAAATGATCTTTCCATATTAAGTATGATAACATTTTTGAGCCCTTGGCAGCCCCCGGCAGACTTTCTGGAGCCTTCTGTAGATCACAGGCAACCCACCTGCAAGACACCAAAAGGCCAGGACTGCCAGCCCATCAGAGAAAGCATCANACTCAGGCACGGTGGTGCACACCNTGGTCTAGGAGGCTGAGGAAGGAGGATTGCTGTGACTTTGAGGTCAGTGAGGGCTACCAAGCCAGACTCCTCTCACCACAACAAAACAAAACAAAGAGGCGAGAAAGANGCCTGCCCACAGAGAATGTAGAAATGCCAACACCTATTAGAAATCCCCTCACACACAATGCAAATGTACCTCGAAGCAATTCTCCATTCTAGTTTCTTTCTCAGCATTTTTATAGACAGGATCCTCCCCCTTCCCCAGCCCAACAAGAAAGAACAAAAGTAGTTTCCCCAAAGGAGGAATCATTTGCACTAAGTTTCTTTATGTAGGTCACCTCTGATTCGCTCCTGGTTGCATCGTAGCTGCTAAATTCCCCATGTCAAGCTTTGGTTCTGATGACTCTTCACACAAAGCCTACGCTTTCCAAAAGAATAACTGTCTAAACTCCTGATTATAGGCTGAGAGATACCACATGCTGGACACACAAAGTCCTTTATTGGTTAGGGTATTGGTTAGTGACTTGCAACAAGACTTTGAGGTGTTTCTGTGTGCACGTTTGAAAATGTTAATAGGGAAAAAAGTGTGTCTCAGGCTGGGGAGATGCAGTAGTGGATAAAGCGCTTGCTATGCAAGTGTGAGGGTGGGAATTCAGATTCCCAGAGATCATGTAAAGCGAACACAGTAGNGTGTTTCTGCAATCCCAGCATATCTGGGGAGAAATGGAAAGCAGGAGGTGAGAGAGCCACCAAAAGTTTACAGACCACAGCGCCTGGCCTGCTCAGCAGTGAAGAACGAGGGACCCTGTCTCAAACAAAGTAAAAGGGGAGGAGCTACAGTCAAGGCACGCCTTTGACTGTCACATGCATTGGTGTTGTTAACAGGTACCCATACTCACACTCACACACAGAAACACACACAGACAAACACAGAAACATAAACACATCAACGCTACATGGACACATCATATGTACACATATTTAAAAATGTCTTCTCATGAAGCAAGTGATTAAAGAGAGTCAGTATCTCTTTGACCAAGTAGACTATACATTTATGATTCCTGCAGCCACTTCTAACATGAGAGACCAAAGTCTTCATTTCCTGTCTTGGAAACATCTCTTGGGACTTTAACTGAATCCATCCTCTCTGCCATCAGTGCTTGTTAAAATTAAATTTGGGGACTAGAGAGAGAGTGCAGTGGTCAAGAGTGCTTACTGCTTCTTAGCTCAGTTCTGAGCATCCACACTGAGTGATGACTCAACACCATCTGTAACTCCATCTCCATGGAACCCCACACCTTCTGCTGGCCTCTATAGGTGACACACAGATGGCAGGCAGATAGACAGACAGACACACACACACACACACACACACACACACACACACACGGTTACAGACAAAATAAAAATAATACAAAATAAAAATAATCTTAACAAAACTAAATATTAATAATTTACTTATGCCTAAGATCTTTTACTGGCTGCTGATTGCATATTAAGCTGATTCAAGCACCCTGGCAAGACACTCAAAACCCCTGGCAATGTGTCACCAGGGTGTTTATCCCATTTCTTTCATTCACATATTCAGCATTATAAAAAGTAGTTCACCTCCCTAGAATATTAAGTACCATGTGAAAACCTAAGCTCTGCTGAGTATAGATTCCGTTTGTTATTTACCTGTGTTCACCAAGCACCTGAAATACCACTGCAGGAGGGTGAGGGGGGTGATGAGATCTTTTACAATATATCAGTTTGACAATACTTTTCAAACACTTACCCTGTACTAACAGGAGGGCTTTGTACCAGAAACACATAAACAAAAGCCATGTGCGCTCTCTCTCTCTCTCTCTCTCTCTCTCTCTGTCTCTCTCTCTGTCTCTCTCTNTGTCTCTCTCTCTCACTCTGTCTCTCTCTCTCTCTTGCTGCCCACGTACACTGACAGTGACAAAGAATTCAACATTTACCTGTAAACACGATCTTGGTTTTTACACTGAGGAACACTAAGTAATNGAGGTCACGACTTATCTACCTCTCTATTCTTTATTTCTAATGGTGCATTCATTAATGCTTACTAAATAAATTGATGTAAGAATGTGATCAAGATAGAATGTATGAAGGCTATGGCTAATAAATAATGGCCCTCTTGAAGAAGTCCAGGCCCCAGTTTCAAGANCCTATAAATATATCAGATGANGTGACAAAGGGGACTTTGCTGATATGACTGAGGTTGAAAACCTGAGCTGAGATTAGGGTATCCAGGCACACTCAGGCTACTCACAGGAGCCCCTAGAGGTGGAAGAGAATCAGGACTAAGGCAGAGAANACCTCCAGGAAGGCTTAGCACCCCTTGTTGGCTTGAGGAGGGGGAAAAGTGTATGGAAGGCGCATGGAAGCCTCTGGAAGCTGGGACACCTCTCAGATAACAATTAACCAGAAGGTGAGGACTTCAGTCCTTCACTGAATTGTGGCAACAGCTCCAATGCACAGGAAACAAAACCCCCAGAATTGGGACATTGTCCAATAGATACCCTGAATTTTTAAAATTATTTCTTTTATTTTACTCAAATTACACTACAGTTACATCATGTCCCCCTTCCCTTTCCTCCCTCCAAACCCTTCCATGTACCCCTCCTTGTTCTCTGTCAGATTCATGGCTTCTTTCACCATTAATTGTTGTTGCATGCATATATGTATATATATATATATATATACCTAAATGCAAAATCCTCAGTCTGTATGTTATTCGTATGTATATTTTCAGTGCTGACACCAATTGATCCAATTGGTGTGCTCTACCTGGGGAAGACTATTTCTCCTGCTCTCAGAATCCCTTAGTTACCTGTACTTCTATGTGAAGGTTTGCGGTCCGATGGACCTCCTCTGCACCCCCACCCCAAATTGTCCATGTTAGCACCTGAATTGTTCTGATTTAGTTCGTGTTTAGGCAGTTATGTTGGTGAGACTTGGGTGTAGCTTCTGACATTCTTAGGAGATAAATATACTGATTTTAATCGGGGAAGACATGAGATCTGACCTCTGAATCCTAGAATACAACACTTTTGTTACTGTGTGTGTGTATGCACATGCTTGTAATTGTGTGTATGCTTGTATATAATGTAAATGTGCATTTTACATAGGAGTATAAGGATTTTTTGCATCCAAGTGTATGCTTATATATGAGCATGTGTATATGTTTATATATATAATTCATATATGCATGCATGTGTGTTATACATGGGCATGATTATACATGAGTATGTGTATGTGTTTGCATGCAGGTGTGTATTCTTACATATATAATGCATATATGTATATTATATATGCATGTGTATACATGCTTGTGTGCATATGCTTATATGTAATGCATATGTATATATATGTGTGTGCATACTTATACATGGGCATATGTGTGTGCATGCACATGTGTGAATGTGTGTATATAATGCATATTCATGTATTACATATACATGTGTATGTGTGTGCAAGTTTGTATGTGTATGTTTATATATGGGCATGTGTTTATAAGTGTGTGCTTATACTCTGCATATTTGTGTATTAAATATACATGTGTGTGATCATGTATATTTGTGTATGTATATATATATATGTGTATGCTTTTATATAGTACATATATGTGTGCATGAGTGTATGTGTGTGTATGCTTATACATGGAGATGTGTGTCCCTATGTTTATGTGTTTGTATTTAATGCATATGTGTACATATATATGTATATATGTGACATCTTAGTAAGAAAACCACATTTTCCATAAAACAAATCAAGAATAAGGACTCCAGAGATAACAGGAAAAGTTTGCTTCCTTCCAAACCTTTTCTACCTTTTACCCAAGGAGAGAGCCTGCCTGTTGGAAGACACCCTGGGGACAGCAGCCTATTTCTATGTTAATTATGATAATGCCTTGCCTAAGCACTCTTTTGTTGAAATTTAATCCCATTTTCTCTCATCTTGTACTTTGTATAAATTGATAGTGTGCTCCTTTCTTGCTTGAAATTACCCTTTATATTCTTCAAGAGAATTAGGAAATCACCTCTCGGCCCTATCTTCCACACCGAGTAACCCTCCCAGTTCCTGTCCTCAACCCAAGTCCTATTTCACTTCACTTTAAACATTTGACTTGCTGTCCTTTACCCTCACAGTATTCCAAGTGCTTTTCTGAAAACATAACCTGGGGCCTNTGACCTGACACTTGTGCTCACGAGGACGCACTCACAGGAAGTCAGAGGCAAGCGTCCTCATGAGAGTTTCTACCCAAGTATCCACCTGGGTATATATTACACAGGGATGGTGGGAGGGGGGAGGGGGAGTGCTGTTTGCTTTGGCTAGGAAATGAATGAGGGAACCAGGGGAGAAAAAAATGTTCTACAAAGTGAACAGAGTAGTTGTATTCTGTTGTGTTGTGTTGTGTCGTATTGTATTGCAGGCTTATACAGATGAGAATTCATCATGCAGGAGTATACGCATATGTACACGTGTGCAGTAAGTGTATCAATACTGATAGCTACGTGTGGATGCATGAGAGTGTTCTGGGGTGCTGGTCTGTAAACCAAAGCCAAATACCACTTCACAAAGAGAACCCTTGAAGAAGGGCTGGGCCATAGGTCNGTCAGTAAAGTGCTTGCCTTGCAAGCATCTGAGTAGGGTCCTCAGATCTCATCTTAAAATAATTCAGGCATGATAGTGTGTACCTGTATTATAAGCACTGGAAAGGGACACACTGGTGGATCTCTGGGGCTTGCTGGCCAGCTGGGTAGATATAATCAGTGAGCGCCAGGCCAGAGAGAGACACTGGCAAG
>LZPO01097208.1:217099-261153 GCA_001675575.1 Neotoma lepida | reverse complement strand
GGGTCCTCTCTGACTGTTTTAGAACTGTCTAGACTTGAAAAGTGGGTGAGATTTGAATAGAGGGTCCTCTCTGACTGTTTTAGAACTGTCTAGACTTGAAAAGTGGGTGAGATTTGAATAGAGGGGGGAGGAAGGCATTGCAGGCAGGGGCTAAAGGAGGGAGTGGCGTTTCTGAGCAGGAAAGCTTGTCTTCCTTGAGAACATGGGAGAGAAGGGATCAGTGAGTGGAACGGAGTCCTCCTGTTGCTCTTGTTCTCCTACCTGACCTGATCCCTGGGGTTCTGAAGCCTGTGGACATGGCAACCAGAGGCTCCGTAGTGGACAGAAAGCAAGTTCACAGGTGATGGTCAAGTAATATGTGCTGTTGTTCCTCATTTCAGAGTCTTTTCAAGTGGTTGTAAGAGGAAATGGCTTCCGACATGCCCGCAATGTGGACAGGGTCCTCTGCAGCTTCAAGATCAATGACTCGGTCACACTCAGTAAGTCCTGGTGACATGGAGGTGGGGCGCATTGCCAGCACAGTCATTTACAGTGGCCTTCAGAGAATTAATTGTTCAGTGCTAGTGAGGCCTCCAGTGAGGAACAATTGGTCCTGTTGATGCCCTTGGCTCTGACCAGAGTCTGGACCCCACTGGGTAGGAACAGCCCAAGGGTACCCAGCTTGGGAATCTGGACAAAGCTCAACAAGAGCTCTCAGTGTCCCCCATAGAACAGAACCAGCCCTAAGGAGCCAGGGAAGAGTGTCTGTTTCCTTCCTATGGTCTACCAAGTCCCTCACCCCCCATTGGCTGTGCAGGCCCTGCTTAGTTAGGGCCTGTGGAACTTGAGGCTTCTCAGCAAAGCACTGGAGACTCTAGAGTAAGAATGAAAACAGGATGGTCTAAACTGATTAATCCTGAATAAAGCAAAAACCAGAATGCTGGGCTTGCATGTGTGGATTCTGGGACTTTTTTCGGTCTGGAAGGTTCTTGATTAGAGTAGCCAAGAAACTCTCATTGTGGTGAATACTTTACATGAAATCAGGGCAATGGAAGAAAAACAAAGTGCGTTTCACGAGGGAAAATGAACTGTCATAACAGTGGAACCTCCGGGAGACATTTGCAGCAGGCAAGATCTGAATTTAAAGACGTGTGACTCAGTGGCTGTCCAGCAGAGATGGGAGGTCTGGTTCCAGAAAGGCAGATGCCGGGAGCCTGGTTATTGTTTGCATCTGGCGTCCATCACGCGGACAATTACTGGCTCCCTGTCTGCAGTGATAAACAACAGCCACACTGTGCTACGTTTCCCATCACGCTGTGCGCTCCCATGCTTTATCCTTCCCACTCTGCAGCCCGGAGGGTTAGGAGGGAAGGAAGGCAGACCCCCGGCCACAGGCAGCTCACCACTCACTCTGGGTTTTCTCCTTATAGCCCCAGAAGAGAGGAGGTCTAAACCTGGTTTTAAATTAGGACAATTGAAGGACACACCTTTTTTTCTCTCCTTGACACCTTGAAACCGTCTTGATAGTTTAAACACAAATGGTGGCTTCCTTACAGACATCTGGAATTTCTGGCTTGGGCTAATATCAAACATTGAAAACATTCAGTTAGTTTTATTAAAAATTTGGAATGCTCTCGTAGGTCTAAAATATGTGTGCTGTTTGAAACCATTCTTCAGTGTCCCTGTGGAAGCTGCTTCCCAAGCCTCCCTAAATCCCCACTTTCCTTCTGGAGCCCCAACCCCCCAAAAAGTCAAAAGCCGCAAGGATTCGGCTTTCAGAGCCTTTGAACTGGACCCTGTGGGACAAACCATGCGGGGCGCACAGACCCGCCCTGATGCCGGCACTTGCCGGTTGATCCCTGAACTCTGGCTTCTCACCCCTTTGTTCCTCTGCTTTCCCGGTAAGCACTCACCACCGTGCCCTGCACCCGTGCCCTGCACCCGTGCCTTGCCATCCACTCACTCACAGACAAATACAGGCCATTAGAGGAGGGAAGCAGCTTGAACTGCAAACTTCATCCTGCTCCAGCACAGCCTTAAGCACTGCGGAAGGCAGAGAATTGATCCCAGAGAGACTTTGCCTGTCACATAGCGACACTGAATGCAGAAAATGATGAATTCACTCTCAATTCAAGTTTTTAAAATTACTTAGAAAGCAAAAAGCCGGATAGGACTTCTTTGACACAATGACACACATCTCCATGACACGGTGATGTCATTCTAATGCTAAATCATTATGAAGAGATGTTCACTTTAAAGTTAGAAAGGAAATAGTGCGCCACCCCGCCTCGCTCCTCTGTAATGGTGATCTGAATGTAAGGAATGTTCCAGAGAGCTAGCCCATGTGGTTCCCACAGGCAGAAGGTGGCTGTTGGTACTTGAATCCTGGCTAGTGTGGTTGAGAAATTTGATTTTAATTTTACTTGGTTTTAAGTGTTCATAGCGGCACAGGGCCAGTCTCTGCCACNTTAGACAATGCCATGACATCATTAAAGACAAGAGAACTAATGACAAGGTCATATACTTTGGAATGATCTTGCATTCCTGAAAAACTAGAGTTGTTGGTTCATTGCTAGACAGTATTGCTAGACAATAAGGGGGTTATTAAATTCAGTGTTTCAGAATTAGCACCTCANTTATTTTTTCTAATTTTAAGTTAATTTTGTTAGTTAACATAAAAAATAATGGTTTTTTGTGACTTTTTTTATCATTTTATATCATTGTTCTCTGCTAGTGTTCACCCCTACCACTGTCCCCAGCTAAAAACACCTCAGCTTTTACTGATACCTCTGTCCAGAGTTCAAGGACAACGATTAGAAAATATTCCAGGGAGTTGGAGGGATGGCTCAGCAGTCAAGAGCACTGTCTGCTCTTCCAGAGGACCTGAATGCAGTCCCCAGTACCCACATCAGGTGGCTCACAACCACCTATAACTCCAGCTCCAGGACAGCAAACTCCACTCCCCCGCTACACACACACAGGCACATATACATGAAAAAATAAGTAAATAAAGTCTTTTTAAAAAATAAAAATATGGCCGGGCGGTGGTGGCGCACGCCTTTAATCCCAGCACTCGGGAGGCAGAGGCAGGAGGATCTTTGTGAGTTCGAGGCCAGCCTGGGCTACCGAGGGAGTTCCAGGAAAGGCGCCAAAGCTACACAGAGAAACCCTGTCTCGAAAAACCAAAAATAAATAAATAAATAAAATAAAATAAAATAAAATAAAATAAAATAAAAATATTCAGGGAAAATGTAAAAAACAGAATCCACTGAGAACAATTTGTACATACACAATGACATATGAGTGACATATAAGAAAAAAACTTTGTGAGGAATATAATGAAAATGAGAATAAATACATAGTCTAGACTCCAAGCATAGCGCAGTAGCTGGAGCTAGACACCAGGGAAGAATCCTGGCTCAGCCACCTCCAGCTGTTACTGTGACAAGTTATTCAACGTTCTGTGCCTTGGTTTTCCTCTGTGAAATGCTTGTGACAATAGCAACTATGTCATAGGTTGTTAAGAGACTTAGTGGCAGGTGGGACTCATAACAGGCACGGCCATGGACAGCTGCCCAGTCTCGGCTACTGGCGTTATTTCATTGTTACCAGTGACCGTGTCACTGTACTAAACAGAGAAGTAAAATGAGCATTGTAAAGATATCACTCGTTTTAAATTTAACATTTACTTTTAGTACACTCCCTGTGAAAATTCCCATGGAGCTTTTTAAGTTAACAAAATAATTTAAAACTTTATATAGAAGAATAAATTATAAGACCAGCCAAGTAAAATGCAGAAACTGCCTGAGCTGCCTCTAGGATGAACAAAAAGGCCATGATCATTTGAACAGTGTGCGACTGGTATAACTGGCAAACAGCAATGAAATCAGCCCCAAACAGAGCCGGACTCCGGCATGAACTTAGTGTTAAATTAAATGACCATGCAGATCATGGTGCTGGGACAACTGGCTAACTGCTTAGAGACGTGGTTAAGTTTGATTTTTATCTTACACTTTACAGTTAAACAAATTCCAGATGACCTGAAAGCTTTAATGTGAACATGAAAATATAAAATTTCTAGAAAAGTAAATGTTTGCATAATTACCCAGGGTATAAAGATGTTAAGCAAAAAAGGGACTGAGCTCGAAGGGAAAATTTGATAGTGTAAGCACAGGTTTTTAAATCTCCTGTTACCAGTCCCAACAAAAATCAAAAGGAAAAGGAAATAAAGGAAAATTATTTATAATATATATAATACAGGGTCAAAAAGCTTAGTATAAAGATGTCTATTGAAGTCAGGCATGTAAAAAAAAGGGGGGGTAGGAAAATGGGGCTGACGTGATGGCTCAGCAGGTGAAATTGCAAGCCTGATACTCAAGTTCAACCCCTGGATCCCACATGGAGAGAGAGAAAACTGCTCCTCAGAGATCTCCTATGTGCACACAAATGATAAAATTGTTTACAAAAATAAAAGAAAAAAACCAAAAACAGATGAAATAAATGAAAAATAATGGTCCATAATCACATGGAGAGTGCTCAGTGTGAGCATGGGCATGCAAGAAGAGGCTATCTTTGATTTTCATTTGGTTTTGTTCTTGACACAAGTTCCCACGAAGCTCAAGCTAGCCTTCAGCATACCATGTAGCTGAGGATTGCCTTGAACTCCTAATCCTTCAGCCTCCCAAGTACTGGGATTACAGGCACGTGCCGCCACATCCAGCTTCAATCGCTGATGTTGCTATAGCAAACCCAGAAGAGTAACAAAAACTCAGTGCCCAGAATTGGCCAGGATGCAAACGAATGGTGCTTTCATGCATGGTCAGTGAGAGAGCATCAGAAGTCTTAGAAGGCAAGTCTTAAAATGAGAATTTTTACACATTTATTTTTATGAAGCAGAGTTGGGATTTAATAAAGATATCNTCATGCACACACAGGAGGGTTAAGAGAAAGAGGGGTGCTAGGAAGAAAGCAAGATGCACCTGCAAGCGTGGAGGTGGGCTTCTCAAAGGAGAGTCTCAGAAAGTGAGACCCACCAAGTGTGGGTGTGGATGGCCTCCTTACGAGAGAGTGCCGTCTATACATTCTTCACCCACATCTTAACCTCCACGTCTTTCAAAGGAAACAGTTGGGAATATCTGTTGCAGCAGCCCTCAACCTGTGGGTCACAACCCCGTTAGGGTCAAACGACCTTTCACAGGGTCGCCTAAGACCATTGGAAAACACAGATATTTACATTACAATTCACAACAGTAGCAAAATTGAGGTTATGAAGTAGCAATGACAGTGAAGTAGCAAAAAAAATAATGTTGTGTGGGATCACCACACCATGAGGAACTGTATTAGAGGGTNGAAGCATTAGGAAGGTTGAGAACCACTGGTCTACAGAGACATGGGTGATGTGGCTGTTTATCATGCTCCTGTTCATGACAGCAAAGGAAGAAAGGAGAGGGGGTAGGGGGCACCTAAATAACAGCATAAATGTTTCATGGTAGATGAGCCACATGTAAATTACAAATCACCCTTCATAACTAGCTAATACTGTAGGAGAGTGACTAGTGCTGTGAGCATGTTACATCCTGTGTTAAAACTAAGCTACAAGCAGTCCATAGAAGCTATGTTTGGATCTGTTTTTCTTCACACACATTCATGTGCAAACTTGAAAGACACACCTTGAAATGTTAGCAGAACCCACCCCTGAATAAGACTGCAGTAAATATATATTTTCTTCTCCCTGTTTCTTTTCTAAGATTGCTACACAATCACACTTCCCCTGTGATTTGAAAAGAACTCACTAAGGTTATTTTTAAGCTTAATTTNTTTTTTTAATAATCATTTAGGCATAGCATACATATTAAACTTAGCATTTTGTTGGCTTTCCAGTCACCAGGCTGAAGTCCCTCCTGGCCAAGAACATACCTTGGAAATACCACAAATGTTATCAGTTTACCCTGGCTGCACATTCTCCTACTTCAGTATTCAGGGTGCTGTGCCAAGAGAAGTTCTGCTTCCAATTGGAAACCTACTTGCATAGAGATTAGAATGCTGAAATGGAGACACTGGGGGTATGAGCCGAGAAACGACCCATTTTATGCATGGTAAATAAAAAATGGACAGTTTACTAATGCAGTAACAAAACGCATGCGAGGCTGTCCTTGTGCTGTGAAACAAAGACGCTGGCATTTTACAGACTCACCGTGGTTCACAAGGCTCGCTGTTTGGTTTCACAGCCATGCTTTATTTTTTTTATATAAAATGTTCCTCCCAGCCTGATTTCTTATTTAACAGGCCTAGCCATGGCTTACTTCTTGTACACTCCCAAAGAATGGGGCTCTGCCCCCTTGAAGATACTTTCTCAAACAGGCAATTAGAAAGTTCCTCTAAAGAGGCTCAGCTTTCCAAAAGAAGACCCTAATCTGAGTGTAGATGGTCCAGGATGTTTGCTTTTTAAACTTTGTCATATTATCCAGAAACTATACTTCCTCTCAGAAGACTTCTGGGAGCCAGGGCTGTTGCAGGCACCCAGAGGCAATCACCAGTGTATCTGTGACAGAGATAGAGGGAAAGGCAGAGGAGGAAGAAACCTTAAACTTCCCAACAAAAGCCTTTGCTGTGTGTTAGAGTATTGCATGTGCTGGTCAAAGGCACTACATGCCATTTGGATGAGTTCCTGAGGAGCTGATGTTGCATGAGAATGTCACTCTGTCACTCAGAGATATAAGGAGCCTCTGGGGTCTTGATTCTTCCTCCAGGAAGCTTCATCTAAAAGGTAGCAGCTACTGACTGCTGAGTGCCTAGCTGGTCTCTGTGCTGTCCAAGTACCCTTCTATGACATCTCTTCCCCAGGTCATCTCATTTTCATCACGGCCACGATGTGAGGGAAGAGTTATCTGTGGCCTCATTTTTGCCACTGAGGAAACAAACTCAGATAAAAGAAGTGCCAGAGGCCACTGGATGGCCAGGTTGACAACTTAAACTTGGACGATCTCACTCCAAGGCTCTGGACCACTTCTCTGCTTTGCCATGAAACACGGATTCCTCCAAATCCCAAAGCTCCAACTCTAGTACTGAGGTGCCTCGGAGAGATTAAATTGCTTATCTGTTCTCACACATAGGAGAGCTGAGACTTGAACCCCAATCCAGGGACAGCAGATCCCAGGATGTAGAGCATCATTTTCAGTAGCTGGCAGTATGACCACGGCAAGGTCACACTGCTTCCCTTCTGCTTAAGCCTCGGGAGCTTCTCCTTTACTGCTTGTTCATCTCCATCACCCCTGCTTTCAGATGGAGCTTGGCTCTTGTCCTAGTTTTGAAGTGGTTCCTGGAGAGAGTATGTCACTACATGTTCATGTCATTCAAACCCAGAAAAACAGCAGATAGGTTGGAATCTACCATGGGAATGCGAATTTGTGAGGTTTGCCATCACAGAGACTTTCAGAGAGGCAGGTTGACAGAGGTACCTGCAGGTGCCTGCATGCAGTCAGACTTGATGTGGGGCTACCACGTGCTTAGTGGCCACAATAGAAAATGGTAAACCCTGTGTGGACTCAGGCACAAAACACTATTTGTAGGCATTGTTGAGGCGAAATTTGCTATGAGTTCCCCTGAAACCTGCCTTCACCCTTACCCTTCTGCTCTATGTGGGAAGTTGGTGTCCCCCTCCACTTCTGCACCAGGTGGCTGAACCTTCATGGACACTGCCCATAGTTATAGTGATGGATGGGGACTTGGTGCAACCCTGCTCCTTTGTCATTTCCATAGGATGAGCCAGGAACAGATCCTGAGCACAAAAACAGCTAGATCCTGGGAGCCCCGGGCAAGCTGTTAGTCTGTGTGGTTTAAATACTTCTTCAGCATTCATTTGGAGAGGTTGGGTTGGCTCTGCTGAGGAGAAGGCGTCAAGTATGCTGGTGGTTCACTCCCTGTGCATTTTAGTTTTGGCAACAACTTGCACACCACGACAGCACGTGCCATGCACATGCCACACAGCTCAGGTGTGGACTAGGGCCCTCCTTCCCTTCTCTGCCCTGGGTTTTGGTGAAGATTTCATCCTTCAAGATCTTGCTGTGACCTATGGTCATGGCTTCAGGCTTTTGGGGTGGGCTTGCCTCTGAATCTCATCTCCAAAGGTAAACATTTTCCAAATCTAATTGTACACAGCCAGAAGAGTTTGTGTGTCACAAGGCACATGCCTTGTGTGTGAATCCTCAATTGTCCTTTATGGTGGAAAAACAAGGTTTTAAAAGTATATTTATTCTTAGCAAATTACAGCTGTTTGGAGTGCAGCAATGATCCTGACCTCGGGATTACAACATTTTAAAAGGCTGATTCTTTGCTTAGAAGATAATTTGTATGTTTTACAAATGTCAACAGTCAAGAATTTTTTGGTGTGGATTTATAGAGAGGAGAAAATGCTTTGTGAGAACACTGGGCCCATTACCTTCATTTAGTTTTCTTGCAATACCCAAAGCTCCTCTAATAACTTCAGAGAGAGGTGAGTGCCAAATCCCACAAAGTTATGTGTAGTATGATCCTAATTCTATAAAAATATTACATAGAGATGAAATATTATACCCAAAGGCCTCCATGATGTTTATCAGCTGGGCGTGGTGGTTCACTCCCTTAATAATCCTTGCACTCAGGAGGCTAACATGGGAAGGCCAGCCTAGGCTACATTGTGAGTTTAAGGGCAGTGCTGAGGCTTGGAGTGATAATTCTTGTGGAGATAGATGTCCACGCCATTCCTCATCTTGTCTCAGATGTTGTCAACTGTCCCCTTATGGGGCAACCCGTGCCCCCATTTGAGAACCACTGCACCATACATGCATGTTCTAAATATCCTATTTGGATAGTTGGGTCTCATATATGATGTACACACACACACACACACACACACACACACACACACACACACACCATAATCCTGATATAACTTGGTGGGCAAGTTGCAAGAGCCCCTCAGTTTAGAAGCACTCTCACCCGGTGCTTGACAGATGGTGGACCTGGCAGCAGTCCACCGTATTACTGCAGATAATGTGTTGAGTGTTTAACAAATGCTAAGCTTTTAATAATGATTACAATTTAGATGTATAAAACAAAAGCTGAGTATTGTTGCCATCTTCTAGATGAGAATTCTAAGTTGTGAACAGAGTGAAAAGTGTTGCCCAGGATTATATCCCAATGAGTAGCCGAGCTGTGTGATAGACCTCTGCAACTCAGCTCTTCATGTGCTTATGACTCTATCCTGCTCCAGCCTGCCCCACAGAACAGGATGAGGAGACAGGGAGCAGAGCCATTGGAGACCTGTGTGCCAGAACTACTGAGTTATTAGTGCATTGACACAGGACACTTGCCTCGAACCTGTAGCCAAACTCATCCTCTGGTCTTACAGCTTCTGGCTATTGAGGGCTCCATGAAACCCTCCAGCTCCAGGCCAGGAGGATTAGATAGCTCTGGGTCATGTGTAAGCACCAGATTGGCCTCCCAGTTCTACCACTTGGAAGGCGTCTCCCCAGTTCCTGCTGAGCACAGGAAGACATTGAGGCACATATACCAGGTTCTGAAGTCTTGGCCCACATGCAGTTACTGTCTCTCCACATTAGGCTCTGACTCCTCTTCCTCTTTCCCTTGACTTCACCACTGCTGTTCAGCCTTTCTTAGTAGAAGTCATGTTCTGCTTTCAGTCTCTGCTTTGTCCCATAAAGCAGGACTGATGTCTTCCGTTGGAATCCTGAGCTGTTATCCCCCCATCTATGAAAACCTTTCAGCATAGGGCCCCACACTCAACACTGCCCAGTAGTGGACTTCTCTCTCTTCTCGGTAGTGGGTCCCATTGCGTTCATCAATGACAACGGAGGTAGCAAGACNCTTGGCCACTTCCCTTCAGCCTGTGGCTCCACAAAGCTCAGCCTAGATGCTTTGAATTTCACCAACTTGGGTGCCCCTGACTGTAATTTCCCTCAAAGCTGTTAGCTCATGAAGGTGGAGAGCAAGGGGGGGGGGTGTTCAGCCAAACTCTAGCTTCTGCTCTCCCTTCATTTGGACCCATGTTGACAAACCAGCTGATAATTTGGTACTGAACCTTTATATTGGCTCAGAGAAACTGTGAAAATGCACCCTAGACCCAGGGGGCTCTGACAGCAACAGCTGGCAGCCCAGCTGACCTCTTCAGTCCTCCTACCTCATGCAAATAGCACAATGGGAATGTAAACTCCTTTCAGGGGCTTACATCAATTCTCAGAGGGTTTTAGATAAGACTAGGGACTATTTTTCTGTTTATTTTTGCCAGAATACATATTTATAGCAAGAAAAGGTTGCCAGGATTTGGAAAGTATTTGAATTATTTCATCAGCCTTAAAAAGAACCCACTGATTGGTGTTTGGATTGGCTAATGAATTTCAATCTTGGTTTTACCCCAAATCCATAGATAGTCACCAAATTGTAGGGAAGAATACTGGGAACTTCTCCCCCAAACTGAATAATGTTATATTGTTAAATGAGACCCTGGGGACTAGGCTCATTTCAGTATGGGTCCAGATTCTTAGTTCACTGCCATTAAAGGGGGACCTCCAGGGAGACTCCAGTGGCTAGCCCTGGTGTGCTCACTGCTGGGGGCCAGCTCTGCCTATTCAAGGTCTTGATCATTTCAACAAAACAGAGATTCGAATTCTAGCTCTGACCCCTCTAGTGTTGTAGCACTAACTCAATTAACTAGCATTTGGGGTAGTTAGCATTTGTGAGCCTCAAACTGTAGTACTAGCATCTATCTCCCTTCTGGATGAGTGTGGGACGTAAGACTATAGCTGTTCAGAGTTGAGCAAAATCATCATAAATTTGTTTGTGTGTATACAAAGGATGGATGAGCCTTTATGCATATTTATTTAGCTACACACACACACACACACACACACACACACACACTTCTCCAGAACTCCTAACATCTAAATGATGTTAGGATGGTTGGACAATGTGAATAGACAATCGGGCATTATGAAAGTTGTAGTCTTCACATTTGCAGTGGATTTTAAAGGCTTGGGAGCCATGTAATAAAGTGATGGGAAGCTTCTCGAGTCCTTAGTGAGTCTCAAGTACTACGCTTTGTGCGTTAACTCATTCTTATTCATTTGCACACGACAGCGCAGTGATGTCATAGTCACCATCTGTAGACGAACCTGACCCCAGTTACATACTAGCCAGTGGAAAACCTGGGCTTTGAACCTGAATCTGTCAGGCCAGCATCTCCTCTGCCCTCCTCACACCTGTACCCAGCTTCTAGGATGCCCGCCTCCAGATTGCATTCAGCAGTTCAATGTAATGACATTCATTGATTCNTAAATTCCTATTTAAGTCAAACTTCTGTCTGATTATCAGACTCCTAGGACAAAGGGTTTAGGCTAATATGTCATAGGTGTGCTTTGAATTCTGAAATACCTGTACTTCAAATTCATCAAAAAAAAAAAAACTTCTAGTCTCCAACTCCCACCCCTCTCTAATTTTCTCCCTGGTTGGGAACAAAACCATGCAGAATGCCCAAGCTCCTGGTCTCCATTACCATTTCCCATTTGGTGGGTGCCAGTGAGCGGTGAAGTGAAATGGCCACCCAGTGAGCAGAGAAGCAGGGCCTGCATTGTCCTCAGAGTGGATTATGGCCCCATAAACAGCACAACACACTGGCATTGGCAGAGGCTGCAGTGAGGCTGGCATTGCCCCCAAACCAGGCACGGGCCCCTCTGTGGCAGAGGAGGAAGTCTATGCCCTGCTTCCCAAGTGGCCATTCCAGGAAGGAGTCAGATGACTTGAGTTATGGAAACCAAATGGCCCTCCTTTGTTTAGAGAGAGAGGGAAAAAAGCCACTCATTTTTGTGGTAAAGTGAAAACAGGCTCCAAACCAAACAGTCCCTCTCAGAGCTGAAAATGCCAGCTCTAAGGAACTAGCCCACAGCCTCCCAGCCTGGGTTCAACCTCAGGGACATCAGCGCTGTACCCCAAGCAGCCACAGCCCTCCATCCTCCCGTCTGCTTTGCCCTAGAAATATTTGGTCTCCCAAACAGGAAAGGAAGACAAAAAGAGGAGGAGAATTAGAAATGTCCTGTTGCCAAGGCCAAGGCCACTGTCTGCCTCCCACCTCTCATTAGCTAGGACAGGGAGATGAGACAGGAGCTCACAGGACCGGTGCATGTAGCCCTTGCAGGGCTCTGACGCTAAGGCACCTCAGAAGCCCTCCAGCTCTAACCACAGCATGCGGTCTAGAGTCACAAGGCCTTCTGGGGCCACCCTGTGGCTCTGTGGGTGGGGCTGCACCACAGGTACTGTGTGCAAAGGCTGTAGATAAACCACAGCCACAGGAAAATAAGTATGAGTTCTAGTCAGCCATGTCTGGCAGTTTGACTTATTCCCTCATACAGACTTCCCTGGAGCCAGAAGTCTCTCTGTGAGGACAGGATGCTACAGAGTTTGGGTCCGAGCTTGGCTTTGCTTCTATTGCTGTGCAGCTAAGATGGTANCCTGTCTTTCTGAACCTCCAGTTTTGCATCTGAAAAATGATCCTGGGATGGGGAGGTAGCTCAGGTGGTAAGGTTCTCCACAGAAGCATGAGGACCTAAGTTTGAATCCCTAAGCATCCATATACAAAAAAGAAATAAGTAGCCAGGCACAGCAACATGTGCCTATCATCAATCCCAACACTGGGGAGGTAGAGCCAGGAGGATAACCAGGACTTGCTGGCCAGATGGCCTTACTGAATCAGGAAGACCCAGGTTCGCTGAGAACACCCATCTCAAAAACTAAGATGGAGAACCATAGAGGAAGACCACACACACACATACACACACACACACACACACACACACACACACACACACACACACGAGGTGGAGGAGAAAACCTAAGATCCCTTCCTGCCTTAGCTCCCAAGGCTGTCACTAGCAGAGTGCTGTCAAGGAGGCAAACAGCTTATTGTCTAGGCATCCAGACCCTGCAGCTCTCTGCCCACATGCCATCCAAGAAGGAAGCAGTGATTCAGGTAGCCAGTGAGTCAGCGGGCTCCAGGGATCTGCCTGTCTCTGCCTCCTCAGTGCTGGGATTTCAAGTGCCTGCCACCTGCCTGGCTTTTATATGGATGCTCGGGATCTGAACTTGGGACCTCACGCACAAAAGTACTTCATCAGCTAGTGTCTCCACAAAGGCTATACTTTGTACTAAATATGAGTGTATTGAGTAACTTTCTCCTACAGGCTCTACAATTCACACTGACCTTCTACCCGAGGGTACACTACCCTAGGGCTGAGCCTCTTCCTAGTTCCCCAATAAAGCACAACTCCTATTTGGGTTTTCCTGAAACGTGACCACAGGGTCATGGAAGCTGCCTGCCTTCTAAAACTCAGGGATACTTTGGTGTTCCCGCTTGTGTTTGCCAGCGCAGCTCCTCTTGAAGATGACCTCTCTCAAACTGGCCATAGATGTGACTCTCCTTAGCACCCCTCAACTATCCCTAAGAGAAAAGGAAACTCAAACTATGTTGGAAGAGGGCTATCTCAGCTGAACATGGGGCCAGGAGACCAGCATCAGGAAGGAGGCCTTGAGTTCTCGTCTAGTGGATTCTACCACACANGTTGGGGTGCTACTGTGTGTGGCGGGGGATCCAGCACATAAATCATCCTTCTGCTGCTCTGACAAATACCGAAGGTAAACAAGGAGAGAAATCGGTTCTTAGAAGTTTCAGTCCATCGAGTTGGAAGGGGGTGAAGGAAGAAAGTTCCTCACCTCATGGCATCTATATCTATGTCTATATCTATATGTATATTGGTATATATATGTACATATGTACATATAGAGAGATATATTGGTATATATATGTAGAGAGAGAGAGAGAGAGAGAGAGACAGAGAGACAGAGAGAGAGACAGAGACAAGAATACACTACCAGAAAGAGGAGAGAGAGAGCTACCAGAATACCAGAAGGGCTAGGGCAATATCTAGCCTTAGACACAGCCCCTCAGTGATTACTTTCCCCAGCTAGGCCCCACCCCCGCAGCATGGTACTTGGTTTCAACAGTAAGCCCTCAGGGGACATTTTATATTCCAACCATAACTCAGTGCAAGAGGAGTTTTTATTTCACACAGTTCTCTGTTTCCATCAGGTCCCTCTGGACTTGGTTGATGACCTCCAAAGATACTGAATTGGAAACCATGACCTTGTGATTTCCTTCTTGCAGATGAGAAGCCCTTTGCTGTGGAAGACACTTACTTGCTGTGCCCAGCGCCCATCTTAAAAGAAGTTGGCATGTAAGTTTTTATCAGCCACAGAGTCCTACAGCCAGGGGAGAGGAGGCAGAGGAAATAGAGGGACAGTGATCTTTTTTGTCATTGTCATCATGGAATCTTTCTCTAGATTCTGCCAATGACGATGGTGCCAAAGCTATGGCAAACCAGCCACCAGGAGGATGATTGAGTATCTCTTTCATTGTCTGTGGTTCACAACAAATAAGACACTCCCATGCAGGCTAGCTAGAAAGATTTGAATAACTTGCTCAGGGTCCCACAGCGGCTGGTGGAAGAGTCTGGGCTCAAGCCTGGGTCTGCTGACTCAATCCCAACCACATTTCTAGAAAGTTCTCACATGCATTACCTCACCCTGTCATCATCTGTGTCCTGAAAAGTGGTTGTTCTCTGTCCCTTCAAGACAAGGAAGTCAGAAAGGCAAAATAAGTGCCATGGTACCACTCTCAATCCTCCACAGAGCCTTGGGTGTTCACCTACATTCCCTGAACTCACATACAGGGAACATCTCATGGTGCCATTCAAATAAGTGCTGGTGAGATGTCCATAAAAGAGAGTCAACACCCTGAGCTAGACTAGGACTATGGGGCCCAGCAGAGAGCCCAAACAATTACAGAGATCAGAAAAGAGCCTCTCCGGAACCATGCCTATCAGTCTGGAGATGGCTTCCAAGGAAAACATTAAAGTATCCTTTCATCATTTGTTCCAACTGAGACCTCCAACTGAGTGTCTGCAGTCAGCCTGTGACACTGGGGCCTGCTACCCAG
Source organism: Neotoma lepida (assembly GCA_001675575.1). Classification (NCBI taxonomy): domain Eukaryota; kingdom Metazoa; phylum Chordata; class Mammalia; order Rodentia; family Cricetidae; genus Neotoma; species Neotoma lepida. Next base: position 246,134 of record LZPO01097208.1, on the reverse strand, counting down.
CCCGCAATCATATAGCGTGACCTGAGTTCTTATCTCGGTGAGACTTTATGGACGGAAGCCTGGAGAAGACAAACCAATCTGTCCACAGCTATATTTCTGTAAGTCTTACAGGGACCCACAAAACTGCCCCATAAGACCACTGAGTCCATATTAGCAAGAGCTAAGCATGCAGCCTACAGTTTGTCCAAGTATCCCTATTGACCTGGAAGGCTCTTAAGAGTACTTTATCTAACAGGATGTGGTAGTGCACAACTTTAATACCAGCACTCAGGAGGCAGAGGCAAGTGGATCTCTAATAATAATAAACATAATAAATATTAGCTCCACCCGGTGGAGAATGCTTCTAAGCGGGAATTGGGAAAGTCAGTCATGTCCATCCTGGAACTCTTAAGTTCAAGGTTAGCCTAGTCTCCAGTGCTGCATTCCATGACAACCAGGGCTTCACAGAGAAACTTTGTCTCGAAGAAAGGATGGAAGGAAGGAAGGTAGCAAGGAAGCAAGCAAGCTTTATCTTATCACGAAGTATAACAAGTAGGTCAAATAGACAGGCCTTCCTTGTGTGCTGCAATTCATTGCAAAGCAGACTTAACACAATGCCTTGACACATCAGCTGAGCACATCCCAGCATCTCTTGGATGTCACAAGTGTGTGGCCCTAAGAGACTGTCCTCTACATGCTACAAGGAAGACACTCAGGCCCCACAGGGAAGTAATCAAGCTCTGTCTGGCTCTCAAGCTGTTGCTCAAAGCATGTCATGCTAAGTGCGTCTGGTTCTCTTGTCATTGCAGGAAAGCTGCACTGCAGGTCAGCATGAATGATGGCCTGTCCTTCATCTCCAGTTCTGTCATCATCACCACCACACACTGTGTAAGTCAGAACCTCACCACCATTATCTTTTTTAACTGCTCTTTCCAAACTCCAGCCTTCTCTAACATCAAACATGAAACCTTTCCTGATTCTTTATTCTGTCCACTGAGCCCTGATGCCAGCTGGGTCAGGGTGTGGTTTACTGTAGATTGGTGATGCATGTGCCAGGCCCTCAGGGTCTCTGTCTCTGGTACTGAGGAGGAGCCCTGGTTGTACCAGTCTGCACAGGTGATATGCTTGGCTGTAGTGAGGGTGGGCCCCTGGGTCAGATACACCTATGACAGGGGATAGGAAGGAACTGGGCAACATAGAAAATGTATCTTAAAGAGTTTGGGGGTTTTGTTTTGTTTCGTTTTAAGGAGCAGGAAATGGGTACCAGCTAAAGAAAGGTATAGAATTTATAGAGGACCTATTATTTAAGAATGGGAAAAATGGAAACTTGTTTATGTGATTGTGGAAATAATCTAGGGGAAAATGGAAAACTGATGAAGCCAGAGAAAGAGATTGAAGGGGCCTTGCATTAAGGACACAAAGTGTTCTCTGCTGGCTCTTACAACCTGGATCCCTCCTGTCTGGCAGTTTTCATTTCTGGCTACCCCTAAAGTCACCTGAGGAGCTTTTTTTTAAATGCGATAGCCAATAAATCAAAAATATATGTTTAAAAGAAAGGGNGTGTGTGTGTGACACCTTCACCTCACGCTATACTGACTGAGCACGAACCCTGGTATTGGTGATCCCAAGGCCCAAGGCCTTCTGAGGAGGTAATGCAGGGTAGTAGGGGAGGGCTTGACAGAGAACACTTGGGCCTATGAAGTCCCTTCTGACCAGGGTCACTGTCTCAAAGCTCGGCCTACCTGGGCAGTTAGGGCTCAGATGACTCATCTTAAGAAGCCATCTCCTGATGGGAGTGTTTCCAGCACCACTTTTATTTGGGTATTTTCTTTCTTTAACTAAGTGCATGCCCTCCATTCAATCTTTCTGGCAATGAAGGAAGTCAGTGAGTATATTTACAAACGTCGTGCCTGCTTAGCCATTGGAAAACATGGTGATAGAACTCTTTAGTAATTGGTGTTGTGGCCTTAGTAGTTTCGGTTGAGCCCTAAAGCCAAATGAAACAAAAATGATTTACCTTGTAAATGCACAGGAAGCCAAGTTCCAGGCTGGACATGACTGACCTTCCTAATTCCCGCTTAGAAGCATTCTCCACCCGGTGGAGCTAATAATCATTTATTATGTCTGACCACACCACAGACAAATAGTTATTGCCCTTGAGACCACAAGGACAAGGGAAATTGGAAAGTGAACAGTCTTAGGACTGACCTAGCTTGTGGTGTGAAAATACAAGACTGCTAATTTAAATTTGAGCCTCTCAAGAAGAAAGGGTGGCCTTACCAGTGTACTGCAAAGTTTAAATAACTCCCAGGAAAGAGGTCCACTGTATCTTCTCAATTCACTCCAACCTCCATCTGTACCTCAAACTGCCTTTCTCCAATTACATCACCAAGTTTCCTATTCAATGGGCTCTTGATTAAAAATCACCCTCCAATATATTCTGTGTCATTTCCTTCTCATTTGAGATTCTTCTATTAGCCTATAAGAAAATTATCACCACCCTAATATTTGAGACCCAAGTCCATTCATTCACCTACTCAACAGTCATTGATCATAAGGTGTTCCCGCCTACGTACTTAGAGTACATCAGTAGGCAGAGGGTGGGAAATACACAATCAACAGTAAAGAGAAGATATGATCCTATGCTACATTAAAACATAACATACATGATAGGGAAAAACTAAATAAGAGCGCTTGGTACTGCCTCGTTGAGTGGGCTCCAGTGTAAACACTAAAGGGGACACACTGAGAAGGTGGCGTTTGAGTAGAGCCCCAATAGTGAGGAAGTTAACTGTGAGGCCACAGAAGAGTTGAGGAGGGTGGAAAGTTCCAAACCAAGAGGCCTAATGTCAAGACCCTGAGGCCAGAGACCTCTGGCATCTGAGGCAAAGTGAGAAGGCTAGCAGTAGGTCTCTGCAAGGGATTAGAGGGAGACAGCAACAGTCAGTGAGGTGACCAGGGACAGAGGATGTGGGGCCTTGTGAGAACTTGGGCTTTGGCGGAGAGGAGCTGCCAGATCTGACTTGCATTTGAAAGCTCACTCTATGGAGCTAGCCAGCGGGCAGACTGGGGAATGGTAGGAGCAGCATGGCTGTTGAGGAAGGTTCTGTATTGATGGGGAGGGAAGATGATGGATTTCCTGAAATATTAAATATGAAACTTGAGAAAAGAAGGACCAGGATGCCTCCAAGAGCCAGGCCTTGTATCTAAAAGGATGACATGACCACTGGCTGGCAGGCAGAACGCTGAGGAGGAGACCTGAGGGTGAGGGGAAATCGGGACATCCATTTTTGCTGGTGACTCATTGTGTAGCCTTGACTAGATTATTTATCCCTCTTATACTTCTGTTTCCTAACCAAGAAAAAGAAGATGGTAAGAGTTTACATGCTCACACTGTTGCGTGTGTTATATAAAAGGTCTCTGAAACGTGCAGAAGGCTGGCAGTCAGTCAACACTCAGTGTTTTATCATGGAAGCTTAAACAAAACTTCTGAGCTCGCTGGGTGTGGTGGTGCATGCCTGCAACCCCAGCTCTCCGGAGACTTAGGCAAGAGGATCTTGAGTTCAGAGTCAACCTAAGCCACACATACAGTTTGAACTAACTGATCCTCTGTAGAGAAATGGGTCCCCTCTCCTGGGTCCCATGGTAACAGAGGGACTCTAGAGAAAAGACATGTCCGTAGTTGTATACACACTTGTCATTCCACCACACTAAAGTAGGGTGAAGGAGACAAACAAGACGGCAAAAATCTCCCAGTTCAAATATGGAGCTGCAGTCCCCACCAGGCCCAAGCGGAAGCTCAGAGTAAACACTGCAACTGCCCGAGGTGGAAGACGTGGTTATCCAGGGGTGATGAAGTCTCAGGCTAGTGTTTGTCTGGGGGACGTGGTTTTTAGATCAGAATGATCCCTGGGGCCTGAGCAAAGGGTTAGCCCTGCCCACGCCCATCACAGCCTGCCCAGCCTGTCACCTGGAAGCAAAACTTATTTTAAAATATGAAGCTAAGATTTTTCTCGCTTTATTTGGTGCCCATTTGGACAAGTGTGTCCCAGTGTTTCAAGAGCCACCATGAATAACTGGTGCCCTGGCTAGAAGCAGAAATTCCATGCAGTTTTACANGATAGAGATTTTTTTCCACTTAAGCAGTAAAAGATTCTACACTCAGGGTAAACTTGGCAGAGCTGCCCGGCTATGGAAAGTGTCAGCATTCAGTCCCTTTCCCCACATTTCCAACACATCTCAGTTGAGTTGTCTAGCCGGACACCCTTTCCTCCCCAAACTGNAGCCTGAGGCTGAGAAAAAAAATCACTGATTTANTACAGTACAAAGCAAGTTTTAGGACCTTGAGGAGCTTTCCTTGAAGATTATCTTCTTTTAAATAAATATTTTACAANTCTATCATGTTTTACCCAAAGAGGACAGAATTCAGGATGTCGTTCAACCAGCATTTCTTAAATGGCTACTGAGTATCCGGTATCCCNTGAACCATCTGCAAAGTTGCTGTTGGAGGAAGGAGCCCACCAAGCTTGTGTGTAATGAAGAAAGGGGGCAGGGGGACTGGAAAACAGCTCAGTCAGTCAGTGCTTGAGTTTGATCCCTACATCTACCTTTAAAAAGCTAGGTGTGATAGTGCACACTTGTAATCCCAGCTTGGGGAGGTGGAGACAGGCAGACCCCTCAGGATTACTCANCAGCCAGCTTGGCCTACTTGGCAAGTTCCAGGTGGATGAGCAGCACTTTCAAAAAGAGTGAAGTGGACAGCACCTGAGAAATGGCACCAGAGGGTGTCCTCTGGGCTCTATATATNCTCACACACGTGTGTATACACAGAGAGAACAGGGCTGCGTGAGTCAGGTGTAAATGCTGTAGGATTTCTCAAAGGACAAAGGAAGGGGACCNAAAAGAGTCAGGAGATGTCCCAGGAGGAGGTGATGCCAAGTGGTGATTTTAGGAATGATACTTAGAGGGCAATTCATGGGCAGAGGCTCTGCCCTGAGGAAGACAGCCTTTGCAAGGGCTNGGGTGCCCTGGCAGGCCTGTGATGTGTGTTTTTCCCCTCCGCTTCTGTTTCCATGCCTGCTGTCTTTTGATTGGGACCATTTCTCAGCTTTACAACTGCTCCTGTCCCAGGACACATGCCCACCCTTGGTCTTGTCACTTAGTAAGTGACACAAGATCAGACTCACTCCTGGCTTACTGTGAGGGTTTCTTTGCATTTCTTGCCAGGGTTGTAAAAATCACAATCTTCAAGGAAAGGTGGAAAATATAAAACTATACCTAAGGCTCTAAAGTCTAATTAACCACTAAATAAATGGAGAATACTCTTCCATTTTCTCCCTAGTTTATATGAAAAAGAGCCTAGCTAAAAACAGTTATTAATAATTNAGGAAAACCCACATGGTGTCACTGGTCAGATAAATTNTTTTTTTAAAAAATGAAAATAAAAATACAATGNTATCCAGCTTCAGACATCAAAGCAAGAAACCCTGGGCATTGTGGGTACAGCATGAGGTACTGTGGTTACAGATTAATGGAGGNATTNATTCACGCTATTGAGTCANAAGCCCCCTGTCTCCAAAGTCAGGCTTGGTGATGCACACCTGTCATCCCAGCCCTGATGANACNGAGGCAGGAGGATCAGGAGTTCAAGATCATCCTCAGCTACATAGTGAGTTCAAGGCCATTCTGAGCTATATGAGAACATGTTTAAAGTAAAACAAAACAAACAAACAAAAACCCAGCCTCACCACTCTGGAGCGTGATCATGGCAGGTAATCTAAGACCCCATATTGCTGTTCTCTGACCCCATATTGCATGGCTGTATTCGGGATAACGGTAACATGTTTAAGGGACTGGAAGCCACAATCATCTATCAAAGAACGATGGCTTCATTAGTTCATTGACACATATCCCTACCCCTTGCAAGATCTGCTGCCCATGTCCCATGGCAGCGTTCCCTCTCCCTGATAAAGAGGCCGCTCCCTCTCTTAGGGTATAATAAGCCTAGATTTTAGGATCAGAGGAAAACCCTTTGAAGATGTTGTTTACATGATAACTAGATAAATACGGTTTGCTGATAAGTCAAACAAGGCGGGGCTGCAGTCTTCCTTTGCTCCTTGGTATAAAAATGTTTCCTGGGGGCAGGAATAAAGTAAACAGTAGCCTTAGGGCAGCAGCCAAGCCGCTGGAAGCATGAGAAACAGTGTTTGCTAGGGCAGCCGTGCTTCTGTTATCTCTGAAATCCCTGCCATGCAGGTGACGTCTGTGTCCCTACCTGTGGTGGCACCACAGGTCGCTATGCCACACTTCACCTTCAGGGTACTGTTCCCTTTCTGTGGATACCCTCCAGCTTCCAGCTTGTTCCCTTAGAGTTTTTATTCATTAATTTTTATTACAGTCATTTATTAATGTAGGGGGCATATGTAGGCAGAGGATGATGGCTTTTGAGAGATGGTTCTCTCCTTCCGCCATGTNAGTCCCAAGATCAAACTCATGCATCCAGGCTTGGTGACAAGTGCCTTAACCAGCTCAGACATTCTGCTGGCACACACCCCCACCCCAATTTTAATCATTTTATCCTGAATCCAGACTGTTCTTCACAACAGGTGGTATTTTTCTATAAATATATCTGAGTATGTGTGTGTGTGTGTGTGTGTGTGTGTGTGTGTGTGTGTGTGTGCAACAGAGGCTAAGAAAGAGATCTTCAATGCCTCCTCCACTATAAAGAATTGTCTGGCTCAAAGTGTCCATAATACAATGGTTAGAAAACTCTAAGAATCAGAATTAGCCCATGAGTCTACATTTTTAACAAGCCAGCCAACTAAATCTTAAATAGACAAGACTCTTGCCTTCATATCCATCTAATTGTTACTTTGTCATCCAAAGTTTAAAAAGAGAAAAGCCACTAAAATCCATTTAAGAAATAGGAATTCTTCTCTTGACTCAAGCCTAGTCCATTCATGTAAGAGTCCCACGGCCTTTCATTCATGTAAGAGTCCCACGGCCTTTCATTCATGTAAGAGTCCCACAGCCTTCCATTCAAAGCCTATTCTGTATGTTCCTTTTAGAGTCTTCTANCTGATATAAATATAGGTATTTGCCCGAGTGGACAATCTGCCTTGCTGAGGCTGATCAGAAAGGGATGTGCCAGACAGAGGCCACCGTGGCTTCAGGTGTGACTANAGAAAGGACAGGGTCCACTACCAGACAGAGGCCACCGTGGCTACAGGTGTGACTACAGAAAGGACAGGGTCCACTGCCAGACAGAGGCCACCATGGCTGCAGGTGTGACTGCAGAAAGGACAGGGACCACCGCCCAGCACTGTCTGAAGAGTTCTGTCCAANGCAACCAGGAAGGCCCATTTCCTATGTCAATTCAGATCTGTGACCAACAGCTTTAAAAGAACTGGGGAACACACAGATTCAGCTTGGTTTTATGGTCAGCTCTCTAGGTAAACAGATGCCTGGCATAGCCACCATTCCAAAGCTTCTTCAGTTTCACCAGCCGGGTAGGGAGTGAGTCCAGTAGCCTGGACTGAGTGGCAAACTCGTCTTCCAACATAATAAAAAAAAAAAATGACTGTGACTCTTTGGAGTATAAATGAGAGCAGACACTTTCCCTTCTGTTTTCCAAGGTCAAGTAAACAGTCCATCCATCAAAACATCCATCAAAGTCTGCCTTTGTGATGGATCATCCATACTGCAGCTAGAGGAACTGAGTCCAGGGAAGAGGCCACCGTGGCAAATAAAAACAGAGATATAATATTAGGACCAGAGTGTGTACAACCAGTACTGTGGACAGAGGTCAGAGAGTCTGGGAACAGCAGCCAGTCCCTGACCTCCAGAAGCTATGACACAAATGCTCTGGTGGGAAGACACCTTAGATGTAAGCATTGTACAGTTTGGGATGCAGTAAGACATAGGGCCTGCAAAATTCTCCCATTAGCTCTAAAGACTTGGCGCTTCCACGTCTGTGCNTCNTTAGATGAATAATGAGTTAGCAGGCACACCACATCTGGGGTTACTTTCCAGCCAGCCACTGAGTGGCCTTCCTGCAAAGCNAAGCCGACGGCTCCTTCCAGAAACACTGGGAAAATGTGTCAGAACGCTTACGAAGCTTGCCTGTGAGTGCCTTTCACCTCAGTAAGAGGTTTCCCCAAATCAATAACTCCGGAGGAGGGAGACCCTCCTAAATGCCAAAGAAAGGTAGGACCAGGCCTCAAGCTCTGACCTCCCCTACNGGTTTTTACAGACCAGCAGCATTCCNACTTGTGCCCAGCTCNATCCCACACCCACCCGTGTCGTTCAACTGCACTTCACCTGGAAGAGTAAGGGAATTCTGCACAGGAGGGGAGGTAGAAAGGGGCCTCGAGAGGGACTCTGTGGCAGAATGTGGAGTTTAGGCGAAGGGAAGCCATAGAAAGGGAGCCCAAGGGGCTTGCCCTGACCTTTGCATGCTGCAGATGTGCAAACTGTAACCAGGGGCTGTTAATGTGGAGANCACGGCTTTGTGTACTTGGTCAGTCAAAAAAAGGATAAGCCCTGGTTTACTTTCTATTATTTAGCCAAAGGAGTTTAGTGCCAAGGGTGACGAGTCGCAGCTCTGAGACACAAATGGGTGGATCCTAGAGCTTCATCCTCAGCTTTGACAAAGGATGGCCAGTTACACACTTTTGATCACTGTATTATAGATGGTGTGACTTGGGAAAACAGGCGAGAGACTTACTTGGAGACGACAATAAAAATAAAAGCAGCCTTAGACCAGATGAATCTGTTGCCATCCCGATACTGGCTGTGCGGTGTTAGACTTGGGACAATGTGCTCTTGCACTTGGGCTGTGGTCTCTGTGCGACTGGCTTAGTAGTATGGTTTCTGAAGACATTCTGACTTCTGGACCCAGTAACAAAGTGTGCTTCCTAAAACAAAGGAGGTGGTGGGTCTCTGGAACCTGACAGAAGTAAACTCTCCATTTGAGTTTAGTGGTCAGTGTCAAGAGTGCTCTTTAGAGTGAGCCCAGAGAANCTGGAAGTGAGAGAAATATCACAGAATCTATTGTATTATGCAGAATATGGAACTGGAGCTCACTGGTCTGGAAACACATCTGGCACAGAGAGAATAGGCCATTCTAAAGCAGGTGTGGAGATATCTGTCTCAGGTGGGAGTGAGTTCTCTGTCATAGTTCTCTTCAAGCTCAGGTAACTGGCAGTTTGGCAGAGTCCCGTAAAGGCCATTTGGCATCAGATCAGTGACAGATGCCTGCCACAGTCGAGAGTCTGCGATTGTGGATCTAAGCGCACGTGAGCTGAGAAGGGTAAACACAGCCCTCCAGAGTGTAACTGGTGAGCCTGGCTTTTACCTTTAGGACATAAATTTGAGAGACCTTTGCTGTTGCTGTTGGAGAGGGTTCCCCTGTGAGGTGCAGGTCAGCCAGGCTGCACCTCATACAAGTGAGGTCATGTTTCAGCCACAGCGCTCCAAGCACACCTTCTTGTTTTCAAGGTATGCCACCCGCCCGCAAGGCAGCGCTTCTGTTTATTCAGCAGTCCCCCGAGAGCCACCCCAAACTCAAAGCTTTGTTTGATTAAGCGATGTCCTGTTCTTTTAAGTTGCTTTAATAATATCCCTGTGGTCAGGAGCGACATCATCAAGAGAGGGCAGAGGACCGCAGGAACACCAGAGTGCAGAGCTCGGCTCTCAAATACTGCTTACAAACTGAAATAGGAGTTTGCCAGCACCTCTGCTTTGATAACCCTCAGATGCATAAAAATATATTTTAAGATGTTTGGGAGGACTCATGCTGATTTATTTTTCTTGGATATTTGAATGATTGACTCTTCAATATTTTATCTCTAAGTATTTTAAAGAATGTTTGCCTTGAGTTTGAAATTTCCTTGTTTTGAGAGTTGATGAGAGAGAAAAAAAATGTTTTTCCTGAAACTATGCTTTGGAAAACTCTGAGATACCCACATAGTGAATGGTAGAAATACAAGTTAAATCCAATAGTCTATAAACAAAGTGGATGTGGTGGGACAAACACATAATGATGGCTTGTATGGTCAAACCACCCAGTTATCTGCTGTTTACAATAAGATCACATCGTATAAAACATAAAGATAAACAAAGAGTGAAGTGAAAATGTGAGAAAAGTTCTATTAAGCAAAAAGAAAAAGAAAACTAGTGTGGCTATTTAGTGAAGGGCAGATTAAACTGTATAGCAAAAAGAAGGAGAAGAAGACAACGATGACATATTACTGTCATGACGACAAGCATGATATGAGTAGTAGCAGTTCACCCAGAAGTTCCCATGATTCTGGTCTACCTGTAGTGACACACCCACGCCACGGAGAAAGCAAATCTGAGAGAATGACAAAGTTTGTAAACCAGCACCTTCTATTCAGAGGAGACTCATGTGCATCTCTCAGTAATTAATAGGTCAGCCATCAAAAAATTAATAAAATATAAATGATTTGAATAATGCAGTAAAAAAAATAGCTGCTGGACAGACTATGGANCCAGAACGAAGTCCTAAATAGTGATCAGAATTTTAGGGCTGTATAAGATGAGAGGTTAAATAGATAGAAATGCCTTGCTTTGGTTAGAAGATCCACACATACTGTTTTCCCCCTATTTTAACATCTCTGAAATTAAGATGATTCTGTTAATCAATAAAGCATCATTAATTAATGGGAAAATGTTTTCTTTAGTGGTCTATAAAGTAATGAGGCATCCTAGAGTGAGTGATTGGAATCTGGTAGAATATTTTCCATTCATCTGTATTGTAAAAGCAAAAGTTAAAAAAATGAAATATACTTTAAAAAATTCTGCTCAGTCACTTCCTCTCTACCACCCACCTGAGGACTGACATCATACAGAATATATTCATGTTCTGGAATGAAAAAAATTAAATATCAATAGCTAATGAAGTTACCAACAAATTTTTAAAATTTTGTGTGCTTCAAAATTCAAAACACACATCTGAGTTTTTTATGAGCCAATGTGAGTTAAGAAACACTGATCAATTACAGAGACACCACATAGCAAAACTTACAGTGTAGCCAAAGCAGCTCTCAGAGGGAAATTCATAGTCTTAAGTGTTTGTATAAGAAACAAAAAGTAGTTATAGGTCATCTCCACATAGAACTTGAGAGATCAAAGAGCAAAATAGTAAAAACCTAGAAATAATATTTTTTAAAGGGCAGGAGCTAGGAAGATGNCTCAGCTGTTGAGAGCAGTTGCTGCTCTTCCAGAGGACCGGAGTTCAGTTCCCATCACCCATGTCAGACAGCTCACAACCACTTATAACTCTTCTGTTCTCCATGGGCACCCAAAAGCATGTGTGCATACATACATATGTATGCACATAAATAACAGAATAAATCTTTAAAACAAGCAAGACAAAAATAAGAAGACAAGAATGGTGGAGAGAACAAGGTAGCCATCAGCTAAACATAGCAGGTACGAGAAGAGAAACAGGCATGTATCCTCAGAGCTGTGTCCTTACTGGAGAGCAATGCACCCTGGGATCACCCCTCCCCGTCTCAGTTTCCTCCTTTCTCACAGGGTATGTTATGAAATATTGTAGCTTACATTTCATCTCCTGTTTTCATCCCCAACTAAAATTTGTCAAATTGCTCTGAGTCCCTGGAGTGGTGAGGCCATAGAACACTAAAGCAGTTCCTNGCCACTGTGTTTTGTTAGGATTTGCTTGCCTTAGCGTTGGAGAGTCCCAAGCCAGGGCCTGCTGCATGCTAGGCCTGGACTCTCCTGCTAAGCCTCAACCTTTGCACTATTTTAGCTTCACTTTTCCTAGTCTTTTGTTTCTTGGTCTCTCTCCATTTCTACTTTGACATATTAAGCTTTTAGGTGTCCCAGTATCAGATAACCAAGCTTGGTTAAGTTGTCTATTAAATAAGCCCAGTCTCTGAGTAAGAGCCTGGGGGNAAAGTGTGCATGCTGCAAGTACNCAGGCCTTGGTGAATGACCAGTGTGTCCATTCATACCTGCTCCTGGGTGGCCCCGGCTAAGCCAGAGGATTGAGTCTTAGGTTGAGCATGCTGGATTAGTGACCAGCTGTGAAAGAGAGTTGATTACATGGGATGNGCAATTTATAGAGAGTTCAAAAGCTGGGTCAGTGGGAAGAAACATCAAAAGAAAGAAGGAGAAGGGGAAAGAGGAGAGATTAACAGTGTGGGAAATGGGATCAAACGTGGAGGGAGCCAGAGATCTCCTCCCCTCAACACTAAGCTAACGGACATTTAAACACACAGTCAGTAGGCTAGGCCATGACAGAACGGGAGGTGCTCGGCACAACTCAGACCNTATTGGCAATTTACAGTCACACTGCAGTAAACCACACGTTGTNCTAGGCTCTGAGGTGATTTTCTCATAATGACCTTATTCAGAGGCTGGTGACATAACTCAGTGGGTAAAGGTGCTTTCCACCGAGCCTGATGGCCAGAGTTCCATTCTAAGAACCATCATGGTAGAAGGAAAGAACCAGCTCCTCAAAGTTACCTTTGACCTCTATATAGACACATGCATGTGTGTGTGTGAACACATGCACACCACACTACACACTGCACACACACATCACACACACCACATACACCACACACTACACACACACTACATTATACATTCCACACACACCACACATACACATACCACACAACCACACTATACACACACCACACAGACACATACACACACACCATACACACACCACACTATACACACCACACACACACAACAATACACACACCACACTACACACACACACACACCACACTACACACACACCATACTACACACACATACACACACACACTACATTATACATACCACACACACCACATATACACATACCACACAACCACACTATACACACACCACACACACACACACACCATACACACCACACTACACAGACACTACACTACACACACACACACCACACTACACACACATACTACACTACACACACACCACACTACACACACATACACACACACACAAATGAGTGTAATTTTTTTAATCGTAAAGAAGATCTTATTTGAGACTAACACTAATCATATCATCCTATCTCTCCAAAGCAAGCAAATTCTTCCCCTTTTCCCCTGTAGAATAGCCGGGTCTCACCATATCCACTACAGCACCAAGGAAACTCAGAAGTTGAGTTTATTTCTCCCTAAACCCAGTGCCACCACAGCAGGACCTCGGCCAGCATTCCTCTGTGTACACCGTGGCCGCTAAAGCAGATGTTCATTTACTCAGTGCCCAGAGCTTAATGCTTTGTTCAGTTTCTGCCAAGAATAAAAAGCACTTGAATAAGTGACAACCAAAATATTTCCTAGGATTCTTTCAAACACAACCCAACACCAGGAAAGCATGAAAGCAGTGTCGTTTTACCTGTATCGCCCAAATTCATGGACTTAGAAAAGGCACCTGTAACCCTTGAAGTTCTTAAGATCATCATAGAAGGTTCAAGCCCAACCTAAAAACACATCAGTGTGTCCTCAAGTAGAAGACCCGGTGGCCCTTAAAATCTTATAGTGAGTCCGATTTCCCACAGACACTGTGTGTGGTGAGCTCCTGCACTCCTCACTTCCCAACTATCCTGCCTGGACCTTTGATTATGGTTCATCTTCCTTCTGCAGTGCCCTCCTCTCTTTCCACCCAGCCAGTTTTACTAGGCCTCCAAGGCCAGCCAAGGGCTGTCTAGATGTGCTGCAGATTGTGCCCTGGCCTTGGCTAGTGTCTTATCCGCACTGTGCTGTGAGCTCCGGCCCTGTGTGTTATCTCATCCTCTAGAACTGAACTGCCTGCAACTTGTGTTTCTCTCTGAGCCAGCCCTTTGCCTCTCCCCTGCCTTCCTGGGGGGCTAGGATTCATTTCAGGACTGGAATATATTCACACACACACACACACACACACACACACACACACACGCACACGCACACCACAAACTAGGGTTTACACATCAGCATGATTTCTGAGTACTTAGAAAGCCACAGACTTATCCAAAATATTGTCACTATTCCAACTGGTTCCTGTACTTCACTTAGAAACTGCTAGAATTTAAAGGCATAGTATTTGAATATCCTCAGTAAGGACAGCAGAGATGTCATCATCATTCAACTTTTTAAAACTCTGTCAGTTGGGGAAGCAGGTGGCAGGCTTTCAAGCTGGAATTGCCTGGTGGAAAGCACGGGGGAGAGACCTGTCGGTGGGCTTCAGAGATTGCTGTAGCTGTATCCTAGAGGGAGCCTAGGCTCCCAAAGCAGCTAGCTTGCAGGACATTCAAGTCGTTCAGATGTGGGAGTTCTCTTACATTCCCCATAGGAACAGCCTGCTGTTTCTCAGACCTGTTTTTGAAGGAACTCCACAAAGGCTGAGGTGATTCACACCCAGGAGGTTTTCGTACTGCCCACTTTTCCAGTTGAGGACTTAATGTCTCCAGTGCTGTCAATCTCAAAGCCATCATTGCCTGTCAGGTGGCAAGAAGGAATCTTCGTGTTTAGTTATGTCGCTCCCTAGTGTTCAGTCAGCCCCGGTGGGGGCCCTTAGGTTTACCATTAGAAATCCCCTTGGGTTGTGTTTTCATGGACACTGGGTGGCAAGCTAGGGATTTGGGTTTCTCAAAGATGTAACTGAGGACCCCCCCAACACACACATGTAGTTCCAGTCATGGTTAGCATGAGGTTGTTCACAGGAATCAAACTCATCCTCCTAAGCCAAGCCCGGGCACAGCACTGGAAACCCACTGGGGTGTGGAAGTGAGGAGAGCACAGGAAATCAAGTCAAGGGGACTAAAGGACAGCTGGGGGCACTTGCACAAACTTGTCTCAGGTAATCAGTCAGGCCTGGGAGGGAGTGGTGGTCTCTATTTTATGTTTGCAGAGAAGGTAGAAGGGGCTGGATGGCCTGCCAGGTCCCCATATTCATTCAAGGGGATGGTAGGATGGTGAGGCTGGTACAGCTGTTCCCTGAGAGGGTCTGTGGCAGGGGCGTGGCTTCAGAAGATGCTATAACAGACNTTAGCCTGCTAAGTTCTCATTTCTTCCTAGCTAACCAATAGTTAAGTGACCATTTTGAGTCTTTCCTTTTGATGAGTCCTTCCATTTGAAACACTGTACTATGCTTCCAAGTAGAAAACTAACTTAATCAGAGGTGTGCTCTGGGAGCTAAAGTCAGTGGATGAGGAAGAGCGTGAGGAGAATCCCTGTGAGACAGAGGAAACGCTCACACAGAGTTAAGGTGAGCACAGACACCTAGAGTTTACCATTGACACCACTGCTCTGTCTTCCCCGCCCACTACACTGTGATTGCAACTATATCCATCTTTGTGTTGGAGTGCCTTGAGAAAGCCAGGCACATAGTAGGTGCTTTATAAGTGTTGGGTATGAAAGACTCATGTCTCATGCACTGAAAATCAGTTGCTCAAGCAATGAAGGTTAGAAAGGGTATTTCAGGAAGAAACTGGGAAAAAAGCAAAGTGGACACAGNACCAANTGCCACTGAACATTGTCAAAGCACCAAGTAAGGAGGGAGCTGGGGACAGTAGGGAAATGACAAAGGGCTAGTGGGGAGTGGTCAGAACCATGCACCCAGAATGTCCAGGGCTGGGTCCCAAGGATTTGATGGACTCCCTGAAACTTTAATAAGAAACTTGTGAGCTTGTATGTACATGTGACTGTCCTTTTCTGAAGAAAGGGGTGTGTCATTTTCGCTAAATTCTCCAACGTTAGGACCATTTGTAAGCATTGACAAGAGGTTAAAGAGGACAGGATAGGTGTCAGGGTGCTGAGTAAGGAGTGGAATGCTGAAAACCTGGATACTGTGCCTGTAAGGAAGGGCACTGGGAGATTCTAAACCTCACCTGGCAGTGAAAGGGGCAGAGGCAGATTGAATTAGGGCGTGGGTCAGAGAGACAGGATACACTGGCAGAGGGTATGGTAGTGGGGAAGAGAAAAGGGTAGAAAAAGAAAATTCACTTAACTTCAGCTTTCCAGCTGGGTTGACAGGAAGAGAGCAAGCAGGTTTGAGGGGGAAATGCAAGCTCAGCCTGGACCACTGTGCCTAAGATGTCAGTGGGAAGAACAGGGGACCAGTCTAGGCTCAAGATAAAGACTTGTGTGTCTATGTGTAGATGAGAGTTTGAACAAGGAAATAAAATGAGCCACCTCTGGAGAGGGCTAAAAAGAAAGCAACAGACCAAGGATGGGTCCATGAGTCACACCACACTATAACCAGACTTCATGTCAACCTAATGCCACCAAATGAAGACGTAAGAATGGTTAAGATAATAGTTAAGGATATGAAAGAGTTTTTTTAGTGGTGGGGAGAGTGGGGAAGGACGGCTCCGTAGGGCATTCTGGCTTTTCCAAAGCAGCATGCCAGCAGAAGCCTATGAAGAAGCTGGGAAGGAATGATCAGAGATGGGCGAAGGGGCGGGGCGGGGCCAACCCACACAGGTGCAGGGGAATGGAGTTTCAGTGAAGTGGGGAGACAGGTATGGCAGATAAGCCAGAAATAACACGAGGAGACACAAGCTCCGGGAGAGAGGACTTTGTTCTCCAGCCTTGCCCTTGCAGAACTTCTCAGCAGCAATAAAATGACTTAAATTTCATCTTTCAAAATCAAACTTGCCCATGCTCCACTGGTTCTGTCTGGGCAGGAAACAGCAGAAAGGGCCTACATTCCTCAGAGCCCTGGAATGTGACTCTGCCAGAGCAAAGCCCTGGCCAGAGGCAGAGGAGAGCAGGATACAGCCCTCCTGCACCCCTCTGCCCTGGGGCCCTCTGCTGACTCCGTGAGTGTCCACTTGAAGCAGGGATAAGCTGACATGCTCATAGTCCCTGACTGATCATGCTCCTCTCGCATTTAGAACAAGCTGTGACATCACAGGTGGGTAGCCAGAGCTGATCTTGGGTTGGGGTGGGGGGGGGTCTCTTTCCCTGTCCCTGTCAGTGTGTTTCAGAGACAACCAGCTTAGTAGCAGAGAAAGGGGGGCTATAGGAAGGAAGAGAAAAGGGGAACATTGGAGCCTCTTGTCATCAGCCTGTCCCCAGGTGCCTGTGGAGAGCCCAGAGATCAGCTGGATGTCCTTTAATCAGTCAAACACTCAGGGGTCACCAGCAGAGACTAATAAGAATCTTATTGCTTGTTAAATGTTAAGTAGTCTGCCAGACAGCCCAGCCCTCTAAAAACACAAGTGACTTCAATAATCCTGAGCATTGAGACTGCCCAACTTAACAGAGACCGTGGAACTGCTACAAACCACCACCCACGAGCACAGACTTGTGTTGTCCCATCTTTCCTAGAGCACATGCTTCTCCAAACACCATTGCTGCAATCACCAGGACTGATGCTAGGGTTAAAGATATTAGGGGCCAGGGACTGGAGAGATGGCTCAGGGGTTAAAAGCAATGGCTGCTCTTCCAGAGGACCCAGGCAACCCCGGGTTCAATTCCCAACACCCACATGGCAGCCCACAACTGCCTGTAACTCCAAATTCTGACACCCTCACACAGACATACATGCAGGCAAAACACGAATGCACATAAAAATAAATAAATAAAAATAAAACTCATTAAAAAAACTATTTAAAAAAAGATGTTAGGGGCTACCTAGTTGGGACAATAAAGCATGCCTTCCTCCTGCCTCAATTGTGAGTGAACTGACATAGGAGAATCTCAATATTGTCTTTAGGACTATGGGGTGGCCCAAAATGGGCCGGAACTGTGTTGAACAGGTTTATCAACCCACACTGGACATGGGCCTGGCCAGAGAAGACACTAGTCAGGGTGAGTTACCCAAAACTACTTAGTTAGAATTTGGGGCCCCTTGCTTTCTAAGGCCTAGAAAGACTTTTCTTCTCTTATTCTAGAGAGCCCCTCCTCAAATCGTGGAAGCATGGGGCCTCACAAACCCTGCTGGAATAAGACAGCCAGGGCAATCCACCCTGGGGCAGCACACACCCAAGAGACAAGGCAGGGCAGATTCAGGTGTGCCCTGTGCTCTTGCCCTATTTGCTGATTGACTAGAGAGGAAGCGACAGACCTGGAGTTGCTCACAGTCTCTGCNGCAACACAGGAGGAACCATCAAGAGTAGGGAAGGAACAGGTCCTGCCTTAACTGGCAGACCCCAGGCCAGTCCCCAGGCCCTGCAAGAAGATGCTTTCTGGGCCGCACCCCAGACCCGGCAGATTCCCAGCACAAGCCCAGCTTGAAGACTCTGGTTTCACATTTCTTTACATTGAACAGCCCCAGAGTCCTGCTAATTCCTCCTCCCTTCTATGGCAACCCCCAAAACAAAACAGAAAAGGGCCAGGGTGTTGGGTTTTGTATCATCCAGAGGCCTCTGTGTCCTACAGCAAACAAGCCCAGACATGATCCCACACCCCTCCCCCACNCCATGCTGTGTGTAAGAAATCCGAAAAACCTAAACCCCACCCACCATGACAAGGTTTTATTTTTGTGTGTGTGTTTGCAAATCTTTACCTTTGAGTACAAAGCCCTTCTTGTCTTAAAGAGAGAGGATGCCCTCTTTTNGTGAGCCTNGAGAAGCCAGGTGAGTCTGACATTCAGAGAATGCCACCCCAGTCACTGTGCTCCAGGGTTGAGTACCTCTCACCTTCCGATTTAATGGCACCTGTCTGCATGTTCGTTAGCAGCTCTGTGTGAGTGTAAGGTGCGGACAGGCTTGAAGTTGCTCACTGAAAAACCTCAGCACTCCTCAGCTGGAAGGTACACCCCCACGGGCTGTTGCCTTGACANGCGCTTCGCTTAGGTACGAGTGTCCTGAGCACACTGTGCCAAAAACCTAGGCAAACAGCTTTGTGTCTTCCCACAATGTCAGCGTTTATTGAATAACAATAATTCACACAGTTTAGCTGTTTCATATAATCTGCCTACCCTGGTAGCCTGGCTGAGACAAATGCAGGTTCCTTTATGCCGATCACAATGATTAATATTAACTCATATCACACAACACACAATCCATGTATCTACATGCGTATATGTGGTTTACAGAATAAATGCAAGTTAAAGAACCTGCAGCAGAGTTTCGGAGGTGTCAGGAGTGGGCCAAGTCTGTTAAAGAACTGAGTTAGTGCTGACCAGGAAGGGGTTGCTGCTGGCGTCAGGGCGTGAGCACAACAGTGTTGCCGCTGTGAGTGAAAGACTGAGTAAGCTTCAGAAGCTGGAAATGGGTTTAGGTCCAGGACCAGATGGGTGAACAGATGGATGGGCAGGCAGTCACATAGACAGTGTCAACAAACAATAGGGGACCCAAACAAGCTGAAGCTCCAGGGACTGTCAGGGAGTTCTTCACTTGTCGGTCTGTGACGCACTCAACAGGTATTAGATAATAGGTTGGTGTGGAGCTGTGCCATCGAAGTATTATGTCACTTTATGGGTCCAAATGAAGGAGTTACACCCTTTCCTTGGTCTGATGTACCATCGAAGTATTATGTGTTCATCACTTTATGANTCCAAATGAAGGAGTTACACCCTTTCTTGGGTCTGACGTACCATCAAAGTATTATGTATTCATTACTTTATGGGGTCCAGATAAAGGAGTTACACCCTTTCCTGGGCCTGATGTGTCTAACAACTTCTTGGGCCTGGTTTCCATGATATGATTTTAATACATCCATGTGCCCCTACAGTTGCAATTCACTCCCAATGAATTTATAGGGTGGCTCCATCCCAGTCATGCATCCATTTGTACTGGGTGGTATGGTACCCGGTTGATGGTGTAGCTTCTGGTCCACCCAGGGGGTGCATTCCTCCTTCTCCCTCAAAATGGGGTCAGAAGATACTTGTAAAATGGAGTCATCTAGGGCAATGCACAGNCTTTTAACAAGTACAGTTATATGCAATATGTGATAACTTACAGTAAGGCATAAGCTGACTTAACACAGCCAGCCAAGACNGGGCCTGGCAGACACAGTTAACAATGGCCCTGCTGGACCCCAGGCTGTGTCCTCATAGGCCTGATGGACAGGCAGGGCAGAGACCTAGCACACACTGGTCCAGAGTCAGGCTGTGTGCAGTGGTAGCCCCTGAGCCTTCTGGATGCTCACCCAGAAAGAAACCTTCCAGAGCAGGTGTCATTTAAAACAGAATGGGCCAAGAGTGAGCTGGGAACACTGAGGGCTATCGAGGTCAGCTCTAAAGGAGACAGGGCAGGCTGCCCAGAGCAAGGCACAGAGCACAAGACAGAGCACCTTCTATAGTGCCAGGCCCCAGTCTTGTGTGTATTTGGGAACATTCCAGAGAACGCTTGGCCATAGACAGAGCCTGGCTTATGGAGAAGAGTGGAGCTGCGAGGATCTTCCTCCAGGAACTTGCTGAAGATGGAGAAGGGATGACTGGGTTAGAGCAACCGAGCTAGTTCTGAACCTGAAGCCCCGAGCCCCACGCCGAGAACCTAGGAAGCACAAGGCACTGGCTGGCCACGGCCAGTAAGACAAGCACTGNACATTTTTATTAAAAGGCAAGCACCTTGGAAGTGACCTGTCCAAAGTCACCCAGAAAGAACCTGACAGATTGGGAGCCATAGCCTGCCCTTTGGTCTTTGATCCCTAAACTTCTCCCCATGCTCTGTAACTCTACTGTATAAACAGTGTTGATTTCCCAGAAAATAAACTTGACCATGAAGTCACAGAACCCCCAAGTTAAAGCTACCCAGAGTTCCCCTAGGGTGTGGCTAGAAGCCCACAGTCCTCCATTTGCCCCGAGTGGCCTCTCACAACCAATCCAGCTGCCTTCCACCTGACTCCACGCACACTGAGTTCCCACTGTGTGGATCCCCACTCACACCTCTGCTTGCCGCTGAGCAGGAGTACAGAGTGGCTACCCAGCCAAGAGTCACCACCTCCTGTGGGAAGTGCACTGTTCCCAGGCACTGTTCCCCAGCACAGGGTAGCTTGCTACGGGCAAGAGCCTGCTGCTTCCACCTGGGAGCCAGGTTGCCCACACTTGAATTCTGACTTTTCTAGCACTCAGGAGGCTGAGGTTCGAAGAGTGGATGTTTAGTCAGCCTGAGCTACAGAGAGACTCTGAGACTCTGTGTAAAAACAAAACAAAACAAATAAAACCCTGGCCTTTCTGTAAACTTTCAAAGTTCCTCTAGATCTCCTTGCCTCAGTATATTTAACTATAAGGTGGGGGAAATAAAAAATAAAGTTTAGAGTTCATCAAATTGTTGATAAGAATGAAATGTGCTAACCTAGTAACAGACAGAATAAAGATAATCCCTGCACGTAAATCCCTGCCCAATAAATATTAGCTACGTTAGAAATTATTTTATCACTGTTATCATCATCATCATCCTGTCAGAATGCAAAAAGAGAAAAAGTGTTTTGTTCAGTGCCAGCTATGCAGGCACTGAGTAGCCATGTCCTCCTGTGCTGTGGTTTAGATCTCTCCACAGACTGTGACGGGTGTGCAGACACTGAGTAGCCATGTCCTCCTGTGTGGTGGTTTAGATCTCTCCTCAGACTGTGACGGGGGGTGCAGACACTNAGTAGCCATGTCCTCCTGTGTGGTGGTTTAGATTGCTCCTCAGACTGTGAGCACTTTGGGCCCATCTAGTTACTTGGTCCCACACCCCTCAGCTCTGCCTACTAAGCAAGGAGTAGAGACACAATACACACTTGCTGTACATGTTAGTTCCTGATGACCTATTAGCTCCAGGTCCGTTTCTAGAAAACACAGTGCGTACTTTCTTATTTGATAGTGGCGATTATGAATGTGACATTGATGACTTCAGGAAGCACTTGAGACCCAGGCAGCAGCTTTCTCCAAGGCACAAGAAAATGCCCCAACACCCCACCCTGCGCCTTGGCATATGGGGAGGGCACCTTGCTAAATCCCCTCTTCCTCCTCCGCTACAGCTAGGTAGCATATGACCCCTAAGGGGCTGCAGCAGAACCAGCCGTCAATGTCCACTCCGGATGTCTTAGAAGCTTCTTCCCCCAACATAAGCCAGTTCTTCACCCTTACTGCCCACAGAAACTGCCCCCTCTTCCATGGCAATGCAAAGCATGGTGCACAGCGTCTCAGCCTCTGCTTCAGCTGATCTGAGGCAGAAACAGTAAGGGAGGAGGCTGTCGTGTATAATGTGAAGAGCTGTAGCCTGCAGTCTTTCTGGAAGGCTGCAGCTTGGTAAGCCTCTTGGTGACTAAACCACTTATTATTCCAAGTGCAGACAGGTTTACGATCTGAAATGTTCACTGTATTGGTTGCTATGGGGGAAACAGAGGAAGGTTCCAGCTCCGAGTTTGAAGTGATCGCTTATATGGGATGGCCTGGCCCTCTCCCCTCCACTCCTGTCCCGTGCTCCTTCTCTTGTCAGGTGACACAGAGGCAGCAGCTTTCTTACTCTCTGTTACCTAGAATACAGAGACAGACAGGCCATGAGACTCACCCTTAACTAACATGTGACTTCTCACAGACACCACTAACTGTGCTCCGTTCCAGACTTCTGTATTCAGGTCCAGTGGGTCCTCGGGCCATGGCCTTGTCTGCTGTTGGACCCTTACTTTCCCCTACCCCATACTCTGGCTGCCCAGCCCTGCACCTGAGCCTGAGGCCTGGCTCCCTTGAGGGCAATCCCACATTCCCAAACTTTGGCTTCTTGGCTGAAGCCAAGGGTGTTTAGTTCCCTGGCTTTTCGGTCAAAGACATTCCAGAGAGTTGCAGGGAATGAGAGTTGCCTTTAAACCTCTTCCAGAGCCCTACTGAGCTCTCAAAGTGGGAGTGACTCATATCCTGACTCTGCTATTAGCTTGTGGGGTCACCGTGGACAGGCCACCCAGCCTCCCTTCTGTGTAGCTGTGGAGGGGGACAGCCTTGAGAGCCTGGCAGAGCTGTAAACGGTCTCCCTAAAGATCATGGTGACAATACNGCTGGGTTGCAAGCCTCCATCCTCTTGAGCCCATCTGTGGATCCCACAGATCACTGACTGAATAACCTTCCCTGTGCTCACACTTTCATGTCCCAGAGGAGACCCCCACATGAATACTCTAAAGAAGCTTCTTGGGATATTTCTCATTATGAAAAAAAATTTTAAAGGAAAGAGAAAATATAGATTTGAAAAAGAAGTAAATTGCCCTACCAGCGAAGGTACCTTAACATTTCAGTACATACCAATAAATTGTCAGTGAAAATGCCCAGGATGGGGCAGACACCTATAATCTTGGCACTCTAGCATTTGGGAGATGGAGATCAGGAGTTCAGGACCAGCCTCAGCCCAATACTGAGTTCAAGGCCAGCCTGAACCATATGAGACCCTGTGTCAAAACAAACAAAAAGCTACTGGTGAAATTGTTAGTAAAAAGCAGAGACAATCTTTCTGCCCCTCACTCTTGACTTGAGTGTACAGAAATCTCTCTACACCAGGAATTGTTTCTCTCAATTAAATGTTATTTGACAGCACATTCCAGCATAGTAGCTGATAGCTTGATAACTGTACATTAAGAATTTGTGCAGATGTCCTTTTTAATTGTATTATTATCTAAGCAAATGTCCCTANTGGTTTTCTTAGGCCAAAGCTGGGGCTACCAGTTTCATTCAGATGGCTTTTGTTGCGCACAGCGGTGTCCCATGTCCCCAGGAAGCTGAGGCCCTGTGTAGCTGGTAGGGAAGGACTTAGACTCATAATCCCAGGTGCTTCCTGAATCAGCCGATTAGAACATGACAGCTGATGACAAGTGGGACTCATGTTGACTACACCCAGGCCAGGCAGCCATGCCCTTCTGCAGGACTGCCCTGGGAATGTGTAGAAGCGATTAAACTGCCTGACTCCCTCACCACACACAGCCACACCAGCTGACTACCAGTCTCTCAGCCATCCTACCCTCACCTGCAGGTTTGCAGAAGTGGTCCTGTCCCCTTTCTTATCAGTGGTTCTAGACTTTCCCCCCATAGCCTAGGAGGCTGCTGCACACACTTCTGTGCAGTGTGTGAGGCTGAATCCTAAGTAGGATTGCTCTGAATCAGCCCAGGTGGTGGCCAGAACCCCAAGCCTTGGGGGCTGAAATCTGTCCCCAAGGCGAAGACAGTACTCAGAGACAAGGGACAGTTTTAGCCACCTTTGCACCTGTGAGATGGATCATTCAGAATGATCCCAAAATAAAGAACAGGGGCTCCCTGAAACATCAAATCCATTTCTCTTGAAAATTAGCTAAAGAGAGTATGTTATGGGACTTTGGCCCTGAATGATGGCCAGAGTCAGACTCGAATATGTACTGCACTGTGATCTTATCTAGGCCTCAAATCTACCATTGTTGGGGGGATGCCCCCAAGTGTTCCACTTGTCACTGACCACCCTCTTTTCACCCACAGTCAGACGGCTCCATCCTGGCAATCGCCCTGCTGATCCTGTTCCTGCTGCTGGCCCTGGCCCTGCTCTGGTGGTTCTGGCCTCTCTGCTGCACAGTGGTAAGTGGACCAGCCTCAGGCTACAACAGGCAAGGGTCATAGGAAGATCCCAGGTACATCAGTTTGTGTATGGAGGGGGGAACCAGGAACTGTAACAGCAGGAGACCGATCTTGCATTTTTTTTTAAAACAAATTATACAAAATCAGCATAAACCAGGCTTGGTCACTTGGACCTAAGAACATGAGAAGTCAGCATGGGCTAGGGGCA
This sequence comes from Neotoma lepida, assembly GCA_001675575.1. NCBI lineage: Eukaryota > Metazoa > Chordata > Mammalia > Rodentia > Cricetidae > Neotoma > Neotoma lepida. The sequence goes on along the minus strand of LZPO01097208.1, from coordinate 221,497 downwards.
AGACCACCAANGGCAAAGGCTTTGGGTACAGCATGTAGAAGGCAAAGAGTAAGGCATATTTTTTGGTATTTGAAAAGCACACAGACAGCACTGGGTGTTGTCATTATCCAAAAGCTCTTTGCCGGAGCTGGGATCTATTGATACACCGTACAATGCTAGGTTTATACCGGTGGGAAATGTTTCCCAAAATAAACTTTTCATGACAGGAAGCAGCGTCACCCAAAGCAGGATTGTTTTGCAATTTTCAAAATAATTTTAAATGAATTTATCTGGTTGAAGTCCCTGTTGCCTGGGAAGGCAGCCAGCGTGTCTTCATGTGGTCTCACTTTGTAAGTCTGAGGATTCCTGTGTGAGGAAAGATCCTGGAGACCGACAACGTCTCCTGTTTGCGATGCTGTTGACTGTCTCACCCCTTGTTGCTGAACATTGGCCTGCACCCCAGTGTTTCAAGTGCCCTCCAAACTGTGTGTTGACCACTCACTTCAGGGATCCTGACTGAGGCTGGATGAGGTCATGTGTTTCCGGAATGGGAGTGTGGTGTGCAGAAAAGAGGGCCTCCCCACAGAAACCCATTCAGAGGATTCTGGAAAGTTCCTCCACCCTGAGAGTCTGCCCCCCAGAGTCCTCTAGCTAACAGAAGGTGTCTTTGTGAGCTATGGTCCCCAAGCCTCCCTCCATCATTCTCCCTGCCCCTCCTCCCAAGTGTGGGAATTGTCGCTTGACCTAGTAGCTGAGCTGTATGTCCATGTTAAGAAAACAGCTAGAGCCATAAAGGACTTACAAGTGTGGGCACATGAGGCCTCTCTCTCCCCACGGCAGCACTCTCTCTAGGAGTCAGATTCACAGTGCCCAACAACCTACAAGGTCTCCACCCCAGACAGGCCAATCTTAACCTTTTAATCACTGCATACCCAAGGTGGGACCAGACATCAGGCCCTTAAACTCTCTTTCTGAGAACACAAAAAGCGCACCCATCCCTACCTGACCTCCATCCCTGCTGGCCAGTGTCTGGTGAATTTACTGTCCCAGCCCCCTGCCCACAGCTCCCGCGTGTACCTTGCTGAGGCGGTGCTGCGTTCCCTGGTTTCTGTTCACACCTCCAGTGTCTCTGCTCACTCTCACCTGTATCCTGTGTCTTTTTCTCCAGGTTATCTCCAACCCTCCTCTGCACATCTCATCCCCAGACAATGTCACTAAATTCAATGACTGACTAGTTCATGTGATCACCCATTTCTGGTGTGGCTGCAAATGACCAGGCCAGGCCCCATTACGGGGAACCACTGACCATCACATCTGCAGGCCTCTCACTCAGAATGTCCAAACTAAACTCATCACGTTATCTTTGGACCTGTTTGTCCCCAGTGGCTATGCCAGTGACCTCCAACTGCCCAAACTGAAGCCTGCACTGGCCTCTCATGTCTCCCATAGGCTCATGTGTCTGAACATTTGGTCTCCAGCTGGTGGCCCTAGTTTTGAAAAGTCATGGAATATTTAGGAGGTGGAGCCTCGCTGGAGGAAGTGGGTCACTGGGAATGCGCTTTGAAGTTTGCTCTCCTGGCCCATCCTCCTTTCCACTTCCTGTTTCCTGATTGCTGACTGTCTACCCAATGTGACCAGTGGCCCCATGTTCCTGCTGCCTTGCCTTTCTCATTATAATGGACTATATTCTTTCTGTGAGCCAAAATAAACATACACACACACACACACACACACACACACACACACACACACACACATCACCTCTTGTCAAGTATTTGGTCACAATAATAAGAAAAGTAACTAATACAGCCTATCTCCAAAAAGCACCCAGATCATCACCGTAACCAGCCCACCCCAAGTTCTCATGGCTTGCATAGGCCTTTCCCAACCCAGCCCTCCTCCAGCCTCAACTCACACCTTCACCTCCCTAGTGTGGAGATAGCGCGGCTTCCTCATGGAGCTAGTAATGCCNCCGTTATGATTTCTTTTTATTTGCCTTTGCCTGTTAAGCTGCAACTGTTGGAAGCTGAGCCTATGGGTCTCCANAGCGTAACACATTGCTCAGCTAAACCTCAAAATTCCTGGAGCATCCAAGTGGATGAAGGGCCATCTCCAGGCACACCCTGTCCTGAGAATATCTGCATGTATTGTCTACCTACTGTGTTTGTATGAGTGTGCAGGTACATGTGCATGTGTCTACACATGTGGAAGCCAAAGTCAACCTCAGGTGTCATCATCAGTAATCTCTCTCCTTTGAGAAAGGGTCTCTCGTTGGCCCAGAACTCAGCAATTAGGCTAGGCTAGGCTGACAATCCTGTCCCTGCCTCCCCAGCATTGGGATCATAAGTACACACCTCATTTTCTTTTTAAACATAGGCTCTGGGGATTGAACTCAAGTCCTTGTGCTCTCAAGGCAGGTGCTTTACAGCCTGAGCCATTGTCCAGCCCCTGTGTTCCTCCCGACCACCACCACTATGACCATCCTGTCGCCTCTTGCTGAGATTTTTTTGTTTTGGTTTTTAGATTTTCTTTCTCTGCTGTCATCAGCTCCTCTGATGTTCATTCTGTTGCAAGCGCCCATTTCCTGCTGCACTTAATTCCTGCAGTGATATTCCCTCCATCTTTCTCATCTCAGGGCTGCACTGTCCGTCCCTCCAGTGTTTACTCAGCATGTTTCTCCCACTGAATCCAACCAGATCGAAGAGAAAAGCAGCCACAGAGAGTAACTCCAAACTGGAGAGCGGTGCCCAGGACATAATTAGTCTATTTTCAAAACTGCACTATAAAAAGCTAACTCATCTTGGGGGGAAGGAGCCCACCCACAGTCCAAAGGAACTGTATCAGATGGTGACTTCTTGAGTATTCATATTATCATAACTTACTCATGTTATAGGCAATTCTTCTATCTATACCAAATATCGTATAACAAAAGACACATCCATTTCTTTAAACCCTAGACATAATTTTCATTTTATGGGAGTGTGTTAGTAACTTTCCTGATACTGTAACAAAACACTCGGCAGGAAGCAGCTTACAGAAGGAAAGGTTTGTCAGGTTTATCTTGGCTCATAGTATGAGGACTCAGCCCACCATGGCCCGTGGCTGCCTGACATGAAGCAGCTGTCAGATGTCGTTCCCTGTCGGGAAGCAAAGAGATGAATGCTCAGCTCAACTTCTCCTTTCCTCACTCTTTTCAGTCTGAGGCCCAGCCCATGGGGTGGTGTTGCCCACATCCACGGAGATCTTCCCTCCTCAGTTAAACTCCTTTGGAGACACACCCAGAAGTGTGTCTCCTAGGTGATTCTAAACCTACTCAAATTGACAGTGACTATTAACCATCAAGGTGGGTCAATAGTGTATCAGGAATCTGAGTAGAGAGATCTTGCTTTATTCTGCAAGATAAACTCGGGCTGGTGAGACAGCTCATTTGGAAAAGGTACTTACCACCAAGCCTGACTACCTGGGTTCCATCCCCAGGACCCATGTGGTAGAAGGAAGGAACTGACCCCAGAAGTTGTCCTCTAACCTCACACACACACACACACACACACACACACACACAGAGAGAGAGAGAGAGAGAGAGAGAGAGAGAGAGAGAGAGAGAGAGAGAGAGTTTTAAAGAAGAAATTCTGTAATGGTGCGAGTATATAAATCACTGAACTGTGCTCATAAAAACAGGGAAACAGAGAATCTTATATCCTGTGGTACTTACCACATTTAAAGAGACAAACAATCCCTCTGTACAATTGCAGCTCTTCTGCAGTCCCACTAATTACACCAGCATGTCCTTTAGGTCAAAGCAAATCATTACTTTTGAGTCCAGGTAAGAATAAAGACTATATTTGGTTTTTTAGAACAGGGGTGGACATGTTCATTCATCATGTGCTCGGGACAAAATCTGTTCTCTTTGGTTCCCAAGTGACCTTGTGAGCAGTTTTCTAGTAGTTTTGTAAAAGGTCACATTTAATTCATTTTTATGAATCTCAGGGACAATTTAACAGATTAGCCCTTTGGACATCTCTAGTGACCAATTAGAACTTGACATACATTAAACTGACACAAACATAAAGTCTTCAGGTACTGCTCTCCATCCCTGTCATAATACTGAATTGTAGGGCCAGACACCCACTTCCAGCATCACCAAGGACCTTGCTAGTGGTCTGCGTGATTAAAACCTAGTGCAAACAGATAGCGACTCATCCAGCATTGTGGGACAGGTGTGTTCCCTGATCACTCTCCAGCCTACACCTCCCATCTGGATCGTCTCACTCTGCTTCTTAGGAAATTAGTTTTCCTATGCAGGGGCCTGCTCTCCCCTCTGCATCCCTGCTTTCCCCTGAATCCCTGTTCTCCTCTGCATCGCTGCCCTTCCCTCTGCATCCCCACCCTCCCCTCTGCATCCCTGCCCTCCCCTCTGCA
>LZPO01097208.1:202545-216829 GCA_001675575.1 Neotoma lepida | reverse complement strand
GCTTACCTTGAAATCCACTCACCACCCTTCTCCTGTGCCTACAGGTGCAGTGGAAAGAGGCTGGCAGCCACTGGAGATGACACACTGCCAAAGCCTCGTCTTCCCCTGTCGGTTGAAGGAAGGGGAAAATCCTTTAACCTCAGATCCCTGTATAGATAACTAGGAACTGGGAACTGTGCTGTTTCCCGTTGGCCTCCTTATATTCTGCCTCCTCTGAGTCCCTCTCGAGATTCCCTGGTTTGTGGCTCTCAGATCAGGCTGCATTATTCAAACTACCTGAGGATTAGGTGATCAGGGACAGCTCTTCCAAACTGCATCCACTGCACAGTAATGCCCCCAGGTGAAAACACACATTACAAAACAGGAGGAGTTTAGGCAACAGCTTGAAAGATGCCACTAAACTAGGCTGAAGAACGTCTTCATGGCAGGCTCCCTCGGCACCTTATTAGAATGATGTGTGTGGTGAGTCCCCACACATGCCGACCCTGGAACTTTTCTTCAGCCCTTTCTGTCCACAATCTCCAATACCTTGGCATGCTCACACCAAGGACACTGGTAGTCTACCAGAAATAATGAAGAAATACAATCCCAGAGAAGGCTGAAGCAACTCAAAATGCAGAATCTAGGACTGTTAGGGTGTCTTCTGCCCTCCTTCCTTGGAGGCTGCCTCAGGGTCTCCCAGCTTAAAAATACCACAGCATCATCAACACGCTGACCTCTGTGGCCTTACTCAGACTCCACTGACCCTGCTGGGAGCTAAAAATAGCTGGCCCATAGCCCAGGCAGAGGCCAGAGATGCACCTCCTCCAAGCCAGGGTTTCTGAGTTCACGGGGTTATTTCACTGTGCCACTTCCCAGAGTTCTGCAGTGACCCTGACATCATGCTGTGGCCACTGTGCCCAAACATTCTGCTGAATCACCACATCAGTCACTTAGGCCTTATCCACTCCTGCTAGCATTCCTGCTGTGGCTGTCACTTTAGATACTGATAAATGTGGCCTCCTAATCCCAGCCTCAGGCAGGTCAGAGACACAAAACTGTTTCGGGTTAGAATTCCCAATGGAGAAAGAAACACAGAAGGTCTCCTTTCTTTAAGAAGATCTCATCTCTTTGAAAATTCATTGTACTTCCTTCCAAACACCTCAGCACTAGCTTTTGCTCAACTTGTGTGGTGTGAAAGTTGTAGATGGAGGCTGTGCTGGACTGGACCAGCAGTAATCACTCCACAGTCAGATGTGAGGTTCGTATTAAACTCAGCCAGTCTGTATTGTGGGAAGGATCACTGATCTGTCTGTCTAGGTCTTTCATATGGCATTCCCCATCTTCCTATGGTTCCTGACTTTCATGGGAATACTTACCTTAAGGCTTAGGGATGAGAATAGAAGCCTAGAATGTAAAAGGCAGATAAGTACCCCTCCCCTCTGTGTTTCCTGCCCAGCTCACTACCAGCCAGTCAATCATTTCCCCTCAGTGACACTAAATAGAATTGTCACATATTTCTCTACATCTGATGGTGGACATTCTGTGAATTCTGCCACCACTGCCACACACACAAAACTAAAATAATTTTTCATTTCTCTTTGGCCTCTGAAAATCATCTTTTTCAAGCTAGTACAATTTCTCAGTTTTGTGATATACTTAAAAAAAAGAACTGTTATACCTACCATACATGAGCAAACACACACGTGATGGACCTGTGTTGTAACAACACAGATTATGTATGCAATGCTCAGTTTGTCAGATCACTGTCCAGGAAATCAGTTTGGGACTCAGAGCCGAGAATCGAAATATCAACCCACAGAACAGTGAATGGACTTGGAAGCTGGAGTATGGAAACAGAATGGGTCTCAGTGGTGTCTACAAAAGGATCAGATAGCACTCAGTCCACCTCAGATGCTCTGAGTTTTCCCACCACCCATCAGTATCCCAGCTGCTCTGGAATAAGGAGAGACTTAAATATCTTTATCACACACACCCAAAAAAATTTACGCTGGAGGATTGAGAGGCCAGAAGAAAGTCTTGCAGCATTAAGTGTCAAGTGTTTACTTGAGAGCAAGGATGTTGAAAACAAGAGGAAATGCTTCCTGAACCTTCTCCTTTAGGGAGCACACTCTCATGCTTTCCAGAAATAGTGGTTGAGCAACATGCTCCAAGCTACGGGTCAGAGACAAAAGCTGCCCATGTGAGCTTGTATCTCCTAGAAGATCAGAGTCCATTGTGGCAAAAAGAGTTGTGAATGCAGCTCAGAGTTCACTGCCAATAGAGTGGGACCACAAGCGATAAGATCTGTGCTTGAGTCCCAGGAAGTCACGTAGCTGGCTTGTCCCAGGCTAAGACGGTTCAGTATGCAGATGAGCCCAAGAGAAGAGGCAAAGGCACACCTTCAAACAGAGCCAAGGGTCTTGTGTCCTCACCCCTGGACAGCAGAGGCACTTAAGAGACCAGAGAGCAGGGCAAGGACACGGTCATTGTTAAAACCAAGTATTTCAAGGCTGCTGGATTTGGGTTTGTATGTTTATTTATTCCTGCTCTAGTTAGCTTTGATTGTCAACTTGACACAGCCTAGAGTCGTCTGAGAGGAAAGCCTTGACTGAGGGAGTGCCCAGANCAGATGGCCTGTAGGTTTGTCTTGATGGTTAATTGATGTGGGAGGACCCAGGCCACTGTGGATGTCACCATTCCTTGGACAGGTGATCCTGTCTTGTTTAAGAATGNTCACTAAACATGGGAGTACAGTCANCAAGCAAAGCTCCAAGTTCCTGATTGAGTTCCTGCCCTGACTTCCCTCAGCGATGGACTTGGACTTGAAAGTATAAGCCANATCTACCCTTTCCTCTAAGTTGCTTTTGGTCCGAGTGTTTTATTACAGCACCAGAAAGGAAGCAANGACGGTTATTTTTCAGATAGGGTGTCACTNTGTNACGNATGCTGGCCTCGAACCTGAAATCCCCTTCCCTTGTCTTCCAAGCACTGGAATTACAAACCCGTGCCACACAGGACTTAGAACTGGTGTTTGTGTTCAGGCATAGAAATCCACAGCCCAGCTGTGGGGATGTCTGACCTAACACAAANCACACAGAGTGGATTGATACAGACAGACTGGTTAGAAATCAGCTAATTCNNGGTTCTCAGAATGTGCTCCACAGACCTTCGGGGTCGGTATTATTTGGGAACCTGCTAGAAGTGTGGCCCCAGTCTGCTGAGGAGACAGTGCACCCAGAGGGCTGTGTAGCAAGGAGCCTTCTACNTNACTCTAACACTGGAAAATTTGGCCACTATTGAGCTCATTAAAATTAGAGGGCAGGTTCATAACTTTAACAAACTCACTAGCCTCAGCTGCTCCCTGGGACCTGTGTAGACCACAGAGAGCGTTATGTGTTAGCAAAGCGTTCCTCAGCAGTGTGAGGCCAGGTGTATGATGCAGAGGAGGCANTGAGAGCACTAGGAGGGCAGCTCACACACACACAACATCAGGATGTAAACACAGACTATAGAGAAAGGGGCCAGAAAATTATTTCTGTTAGTACCACGTCTTGTACCATGAGGTAAGCTTCTGGCTTCCTCATGCAATTTAGCCAACAGCCCATTCCTGTCATGGAGAGAAGACAGTCAAGGAGGGGGGTGTAAAGTCATGAGTCTGGGGAGACGGCTCAGTGGTTAAGAGNACTGGCTGTTCTTACAGAGGATAGGGGTTCAGTTCCCAGAACCCACACAAAGGCTCACAACCTTCTGTAAGCCCAGTTCCAGGGAACCAGACATCCTCTTCTGACCTCCAAGGATACCAGGCATTTCTGTGGTGCACATGTAGGCAAAACATTTATATACATAAAATATAAAAATAAAATAAATCTTTAAAAACATATAGGAAGTTGTAGTAAAGCGTCCGTCAGTGGGTGACAGCCAGTCCTGTGACCTCCTGCNCTTTTATGTGTGTGGAAACCTGACTTCCACTTTAAATGCACTGTCCTGTGAATGGGGATACTCTCGGGTCAGGAAAGGTGGCTCCAGCATTCACACGTGGCCAGAGNACATGTGTCAGTTGCAAAGCACAGGATCACAGCAGCTGGGTCAGCAAGACCAAGCAGAGCTGCAGGAAATAAAACGTCACAGGAGCACTTCAGCAGAAGAGAGAACACACAAACTAAAGCCACCAGTGCACCACCTCACTCTACAGTTAGGAAGAGGGCTTTGCAGAGACCTAGCAGTCGAACTTGACTATAAGCCACAATGGCTGAACTGCAGATGTCAAACCAGCCCAAACTTGTCATGCACTATGTCTTGTCTGACCTGCCTTCACTGTATCTCTAGCAACCACCTTGGGTGCTCACAAGAACCTGAACTTGCCTTGAGTNTAAGTTACTGGTAGAGCACCTCCCACATGTACCGCGCCTGGGTTTGATTGCCCAGCAGTACAAAGTTGGTTTCCATGGATTCTCCTCCCTGCATCTCTCCTATCCCGACACCCCGCCTGGTGCCCTCCACCCCCAGGGACCTTCTTTCTGATTTTATGTCACATGAACCCTGTTTCCCCCCCTTCCTCGACGCCTCTGTCCCCTCTAACAGACCCTTTTTAGTTTCATAGCCAATACCTCACTTACATATGTATGTTAATATGCATATAAAAACATGGAAAGCTACAAGCCACCCCGAGACAGAACATGTGCTACTTATCTTTCTGAGTCTGGATCACCTCGTATAATATAATTCTTTCAAGATCCATCTCCTTTTCTCCAAATTTTATTACATCATTTTTTTTTCTAAAGTTGAATAAAATTTTATTGTGCAGTAAGGGTTGTGTTTTCACGNAGNCTATGAGTAGCAGCTTCTCAGGNAATAGAGGCTCCCACTGTGGGGAGTACAAAAGAATGGNCATTCCCTGTGCTCAGGGCAGTGCTCAGGGTGGCCTANGTGCTGCTCTTAGCATAGAGACAATGGTTTCTGGCTATCATGTCCCAGGCCAGGCTGGGNTCACCAGCTCAAAACCACTGGAGGACCTCTTCATTGTNCCCACCAGCCACTCAACAAGCAAGGCCAGGTTAGAGGACCACTTTCTGTTTAGCTGAACACAGTGGCTTTGATTTTCAGAAACTGAGGTATCAAATTTATCCTGTGTTCATGTGGAGTCTGGATTACAGCCTAGAGCCTTATAACCAATATTGGTAAATCATGTATGATGGCATTATCTTTGGTGCTCCGTTCAGATCTGGCCCGTAGGCTGAGGGGTAGATATCCAGTAAGTGTGGATTGAACTAAATCAGAATCATTCTGAGTGGTGGGCTACCTGTGCTGTGTGTCGCAGCCATTGATTGTCATGTGCTGAGTGTGGGGTGTGTGTGTGTGTGTGTGTGTGTGTGTGTGTGTGTGTGTTCATGTGCATATGAGTGTGTGTGCATGTGGAAACTAAACTTAGATGTTGAGTATCTTCCTCAATGGTTTCCCACTTTATATTTGAGACAAACCTGAAACTCATGGATTAGTCGGGGTTGACTGGCCAGCAAGCTCCAAGAATTATCCTATCTTTGCCTCCCTAGTCCTGGGATTACAGCCACAAAACTCCACATCTGGCTTAGTGGGTAGTTGAGGTTGAACTCATCAGTTCTCATGCTTACACAGCAAGTACCTTACCAACAGAGCCATCTCCTCAGCCTTGTCAGGTACTAACTTGGATGAGGCGGNAGACATCCCTGAATGTCCAGACACCAGGCTCCTGTCTCACGTGTGTTGTGGAGCGAGCCATACAGTCACCTGGCTTATGCAGGGGTTCGTTAAAGATGCGACAAAGGAAAAAGCAGATGGGGGTGGGGGGGTGCTCTGATCTGTGCACTGCGCACACAATTGCTCAGGATGACTCACCTCCTGCAAGGTTTATGTTTTTGCTCTCCTTAATTGATGAGGCTCCAGGAGACCCAGAGGCTTCTCAAATCCTCGCAGTCGAGACAAGGCAGGTCTGGGATTTACATCTGACAACTGTGCTAGGCTTCCACGCAGTCAAGGAGCAGCCTTGAGCCTCTTCAGAGCTGAGGACGGTGTTTCAAACATCCTGCCATCCCCCTACTTCTCCCATTCAGGTCGTTGCCCCCACCGCCTCATCCCTTCCTTCAGCTTCCAGCCATTTCCTGTTTTAAAATAATTTGTTGTCTCTGAAATGATGNCAAGTCAGCATTAGGCAGTAACAGTCTTCCCAAGAGCTTCCCCTGAGGGAATCTCAGACGGGGGTTGAGTAGGTGAACAAAAGCACAGCTTCCCACAGCAACAGGAAGTGGAAGCAGATGAAGTAGTAGTTCTTAACCCCAGGGGGCCTTCATCTCTGCCTCTTCAGTTAATGAATACTGTCCTTAGCTGCTTGGAGTCTCCTCAGTGCCCTGGCTGCTCTTGGTAGCCTGTCTACAGATTATGGTAGGGTGGAGACAGAGATGGGGACCAGAGCCTTAGTGAGCGTTTGCTATTATTATTAAATTAGAGGGGACACGCACTTAGTGGCCGGTGAGGGATGCTCAGTGCTCCTAGGGGTGTTCCTAGGCTAACGGTTGAAAGATGCTTGAACACCCACCTGCAGCCCTGGTGCTGAGCAGCCCTGGTGCTACAGGATAAGCTTTGTATTTGCCACAAGTCACCTGAAGGAACCAGCCTTTGTTAATGTATAGGTAGCTGGGTGGAAGGAGGGGCGGCTTCAGGCATGAGTGACCAATTGAACAGATGATTGAGACTAGCTGCCCCGGTGAGACCAAACAGCTGTGGAACATGTTTCTTTACACAGGACTACAGCACTGGGGACGGAGNCTCATCCCAGCTCCTGCTCTTTGGGCTACGCTGTGCAGCCAGGTCATGGCACAGAGTTAAGTCCCCATGCTTAGGACTGTTCCTATGGTGNTCGTGGCAGACATCTTAGGAAGCAGGAGGCTAGAGACTCCCACTGACCTGTTCTCCTTTTCACTTACAGATCATCAAGGAGGTCCCTCCACCCCCTGTTGAGGAGAGTGAGGTAAGTGGCCAAAGAAGGGTGCATGGGTGAGAAGGTGGCAGAGTGNGGCAGCATNGNCAGGTTATTCAGCCCTTGGCTGAGCAGGGCTGGGCTCCACTGCGTGTGAAGGGGAGCCTTTGGACCTTTCCTAACCAGGGTGAACAAGAACTGAGCTACACAGGCAACCAGAAGCCGGCTGGGTTCTTTCCACAAANGCGAATTTTGAAGTGTGTACATTTGTCTGCTGTTTTTGTTTTCAAGGGTTTTGGAAGATTTTCTGTTGAGGGGATGTGTTTTGGTTGTTGGCTTTTTTCTGTGCTTGGATCCAGGGTGTCTGTCACACATGCTACACAAGCTCTCCAAAAGAGCTACAGCCCTAGCCCCACCCCCCACCCCCTTTTTTTGTTGAGACAGGGTCTCACGTGGCACAGGTTGGGCATGAATTCCTGTTGTGCCTGCCTCAACCTCCCCAGTGCTGGGATCGCAGACATGTCTCACCACGCTCAGTATAGTGTTTTTATCAGTATAATGAATAATTTCGAGTTTTAAGAGTCTAATTTTTCCTCTGAAACGTCCTAGGATTCTGGTCTCACTGCAGATATACACTCACATGTATGGGTTTGCCACCCTCTGCAAATAATCACTGCCGCTAAGACTGGTGCTGAGAGTCCCGTTTTCCTTTCATTTAAAACAGTATTGCATCAAACCTGCCAGGTGGTCATGAATCTGTGCCAGAGCAGGATACACTAATATTTGGCCTCGCTCTCAAATCCTCACGGTCTACAGACAAACTCTCAGACTCTTCCATGCAATGGGCCAGGAAGCCGCTGTGGTGCAGGGGTGCCTCAAACAAACCAGCAGAGGTGTTAACAGCTGCTGGTGGGCGGAGTTCATGGCAAATGGCTTTCCCAACCCGGGGCAGCCCTGATCCTTAGGAGTAACACTGCCAGTGTAGAAGCCCTAGATCTGAAAACTTAGTGGGACCAAGAGATACCAAGATGAGGTTCCAAGTTCTTAACTGGGTCCTTGTAGGGTTTTGTTTTGTTTCTTTTCGTTTCGTTATGCACCTCAGACACCACCTCTTAGCTATACCTGTCCTAGCTCAGCCTCTGGCCCAGCTCAGCCTCTGTCCCAGCTCAGCCTCCCTGTCCCAGCTCAGCCTCTGGCCCAGCTCAGCCTCCTTGTCCTAGCTCAGCTGTCCCTGTCCCTGCTCAGCCTCCCTACACAGAAAGAAAGATGACTAAGTTTAAAATTCCATGTGTCTCTCGTGTGCTGAATGCTGCGTGAACGCCAAGAGAGTTAATAGCTGCAATCAATTAAAGCACATCTTGCAGGAATGTTAACTCTCTGCCCAGAAATCAAGGGAGGAAATTGCATTGCTGTGCAGAGAGGAGGGAGAAAACAAAGAACCCTCTCTCCATGTCAAGTCTGTTCTTAACCCTCCAAGAGCAGGGACCGCAGCTAGTCCCGCAGCTCTGTCTGGCTTGTCCTGTGTCATGTGCATCTGTCTCCTGGAATCCCAAAACAAACAGAGTGAAGCTCCCTGGTGGGCCTGTTATGTCCACTCTGCGGGGGAAATGTTCCCTCCTTCAGTGTTCCGAGTGGCTCTTTCTGGGGGCTTGCTCTGAATTGGCCTTTAGAAAGTGAAATGCTGGAGATGTTGGTACTGGGGTACTGTGGGGTCTGATGTACTCTACATTAGCATCAAGTACAAGGGTCCACAGACACCGTGGGTGCACAGACATGGGCTGGATGCAAGGCTGGAGCCCAAACAAGAAAGAATAGATAAAAGCAAGGGAAAGGAAGAAACTGAGTCTTTCAGCTTCATTAACATTTTTTTGTGGAGACCATACTTTGACTGAAAAAGGCAAACATAGTTCCTGAAACATAATGATGACCATGGACACTTAGGACCTGATGGCTTGTGGGAGGCTTACGGCAACTTCCTACTGCCACGAAGATTACTTCAGCATGTGTATTGGCCCTGGGGCTTCTTGGGGCCCTTGTCTCCTTCCTAATGTGCTCTAGCAGGAAGAAAAGAAAGAAATCCCACAGAAAGAAATAACGTAATTTAGACCATGTTAAGTATTTTATTCAATGCTCTGAAAAGCACAGTTGGAATCTAGACAGCTTCTCCAGTCCAGCCCCATGTGGAGATCCCACTGAGGCCTCAAGCACAGCTTTGTAGCCAGAAGTTTCTCTGGCCCCGCCCAGCCCCACGGTCCCACGTCCCTCAACCGCTTATAAAATAATCATTCAGAGGCTTAATATTGTTTATAAACTGTATGGCCTATGGCAGGCCTCTTGCTAGCTACCTCTTATGTCTTAACCCATTTCTATTAATTTTTGTTTTGCNACGTGTTCCGTGGCTTTACTGGTCTGCTGGCATCTTGTTCCTTTGGCGGCGGCTGGCATCTCTCNAGACTCCGCCTTTCTCTTTCCTGTCTCTCTCCTTGGATTTCCCGCCTGCCTCTAAGCTGCCTTGCCATAGGCCAAAGCAGCTTATTTATTAACCGATGGGAACAACACATATTCACAGCATACAGAAAGACCATGTCACAGCACAGCTTCTGTGCCCTGTCTTCAGAGAGTGCCCTGAATGTCCTCCTTTGATGTCTTCAAGTGGATGCTCCTTTCTCCTTCTTGGTGGGCTCTGGGTGTTGCATTCAATCCTCCCTCTGCTTCAAAGCTTAAGACCATTAGATACTCGAAGGTCAGGAACTCTCTAGTTAATCTGAACACCAGCCAGAAGTAATGGTGCATGCTAGCCATCCCAGCACTTGGGGGGTCTGAAGCAGAAGTACCTCAAGCTTGAGGCCAGCCTGGGTGGGGGAGAAAGAAGGAGAGAAGAGAGAGAGAGAGAAAGAGAGTGCCCTGTGAATGCAATCCCTTGCCTGCTCTGTATATGGACAAGCTAAATACTAACTGACCTTCATCAGGTCTATAACCATCACATCCTAAGGCTGTTCTAGTCAGGGTTACTACTGCTGTGATGAAACACCATGACCAAAAGCAGCTTTGGATAGAAAGGGTTTATTTCATTCACCGTTCTATATAACAGTTCATCATCAAAAGCAGTGAGGACAGGAACCTGGAGGCAGGAGCTGATACAGANTGCTGCTTACTGACTAGCTCCCCNTGGCTTGCTCAGCCTGCTTTTTTATAAGACCCAGGACCACCAACCCAGGGCTGGCATCACCCACAATGGGCTGGGCCATCCCCCATTAATCACTAATTAAGAAAATACCCTACGGGCTTGCCTACAGCCCGATCTTAGGGAGACATTCTCTCACTTGAGCCTCTTCCTCTCCGATGACTCTAGCTTGTGTCGAGTTGACATAAAAGCNNCCAGCACAACTAAACTTAGGGTGAAGGCAGCTTAATGACTCTGNACAGTGAGCCTCTTTCCTGTAGAATCCTCAATAGGAAGTACAAAANGTAGAGGGCAAAAGATATGCCTTCATGGGATTCCCTGCCACTGGAGGTGAAATCACTAAGCCAGCATAAAGAAAAGTCACCCGAGCTTCTCAGATCTCAGCAAAAGGAAGTTTGGGGTAACACCTAAGAGGGGAACTTGGAGTGAGGTCTTCTCCCACTGACACCAGAGTGAGACTTGATCTTCACTGACTTGTCCCAAAGAATCGGCAGTTTCTGGGAGAGTGTGTTAGTGGTGCCATCCATCTGGAGGCTNATCTGGGTGTAATCACCTCCACGGATGCCATGGCTACATTTGAGTTAGAGTTGTTCCACTCACTTCATGGAGACACGGCTCCCTCAAGACACAGTGTTATTCAACAATGAAGGATTCAGTAACTAGCGCTTACCTGGATCATATATATATATACATATATACTTATACACATAAAGCAAATAATTAATTAATTAGTTAATTAATAACCTTAAAAGAAACAAAATACTCTGGATCAGCAAGATGGCTAAGCAGGTAAAGATATTTGCCCTGCAAGCCTGGTGACCTGAGTTTGACTCCAGGAACCCATGTAAAGGTTGAAGGAGAGAAGCGACTCCACAAACTTGTCCTCTGACCTTTGTATACCAGCTGTGGCAAGACACCCACACACACATCACATNTGTGCTCACTGCTCACNCACACACAATAATAANAATAATTTTTTTTTACATTTTTACTCATTCAACAACTCCATAATAAGCACTGTTGTGTGCTGTGGTAGGTAGCCTGAGGTTGGCCCCAGTCAAGAAAAAAAGGAAGAGGCTCCAAGTATATAGTGTATCTGAGCCCATTAAAATTTGTAAAAAGAGTAGTTATGTAGAGAGAATATTTGCTAGGNTTTTAAGACTATCCAGGCAACTGTACACAGAAATAACCTTTTCTGTACTGCTTCATTTAGTCATTCAACAGCCTGAGAATAAAGCTGCACTGTTATAACCCCATTTTATATGTGAAAANCTGAGGTATAATAAGGTGAAGATAGCTATGTCAACCAAATTTTCATCCCTGTGACTAAACACCCAAGACAAGCANTCTAAAAAGTTTGTTTAGCGTCAGAGTTTCAGTCCGTCCTTACATGNCTCTTCGCTGTGAAGCTAANGGCTCACCACACTGGGAGCTCATGGGAGCTGGTGGCCAGGAAGCAGTGATGGGGAAGGATCAGGGTCATGATATTCCTCCATGGATACACCCTAAATGACCTGACTTCCTCCCAGTAGGCCTCAGGTCTTAAAAATTCGCCTCCACTTAGCCATGCCATGGGCTGGAAACCACAGATTTAACACACGGGCCTTTGGGGCACTTACCAAATCAAATTATTAGCAATATTTCACCCAAGACAGAACTAAGATCTGAGCTTGAAGCTGAGAGGGACACATAGTGTAGTCCATTCTCCACCAATCCTGAGGAGTTTGGCGACCCCTTGGATCCTCCAGTCCTTGGGGAGCTCCTGTTCCTGAGTAGCTAGGTCACCCCACCCAGACCCAGGAGGCCTTCAACAAGTCCCACAACAGTCTCTCTCTCTCTTTTTTTTTTATTAAGAATTTTTTTATTCATTTTACATACCAACCACCGATCCCCTCTCTTCCCTCCTCCCGCCCTCCCAGCCTTCCCCCACCCTGCAAAATCACCCCTCATTCCCTCCTTCGACAAGGTAAGGTCTCCCATAGGCAGTCAGCACCACAGCCTCTCTTAAGACTGACGTGAAGATGGCCACCCAACTCTGTCCCTGTCCTGGGTCCCATTGGACGTCCCATGTCCACTGGCCTGTCTTCTTCCCTACTTCCGCATTACCACAATCCCACCCTGAAACTTCAGAGCCTACTGTCTCGTTAGGATATGTGTGGGAAGCAAGAGCTGGAGAGGACAGAGAGCGGAGATGTCTATAGGCTGGTGGGTTTTTATCCAAAGGCAGAGTAGCCTGCCAAAGGCGTCAGTAGTGGGCAAACTCTGCTAAACAGTACNTGGCTTTCGATGGTGAACGTGTTTCCAGGTTTACTACTGTGCGAGAACTTGTTACATAGAAAAACCAAGCCGTGAAAAGTGGTAGAACCTGTCGGGAGACTGGACAAGTCAGATGCCCACTGCAGTAGGCAGCACCTCCAGCTGCACCTCACACACATGCAGAGTCAGGGCCGACCTCCTACCAGGAAACTTCTTACTAGCGGCCTCACACCCGTGTTCACACATATGTGCACCCCAGACGGAAGTTCCGGCACAGACCAGAGTTCAGTACCCTACACTTCAATACCTTTTTAAAAAGGAACTCCTGAGNAAATAAATACACTGTTGATCACTGAAGAACACAGAGAACCGTTGTGTTGACTGACTTCATCAGTGTGTAGACAGAGGCGATCATGCCATGGCATGCTAAATACAACTCAGGAAAGCAGAAGTTTTAATCCCTTCATGGGGTTTGTTTGTTTGTTTGTTTGTTTGTTTGTTTTTGTATTTACAAACAGAAGTCTTGCTGAACTATTAGGGCCTATGAACTCACCTCCCAAACAGATGAGAGGGTCTTTGTTGCTTACCCTAAAGGCCACAGGAGACATCACAGTCTGGTCTGCTTTCCTCAGCCCTCCAGCCTGGACATTTCTGCTGTGTTGGTCTTCCTTCGTGTCAGATTCACAAAGCTTACTCCTCTATAAATATGAACAGCTGCCTACTCTCTGTCTGCCTCTAATGCCGCACTGGCACGGGGCTCCACTAGAGTTGCTGGAGGGAACGAAGGAAAAGACTTTCAAGTGACTCTTGTTCGGGGTCACACAGGGTTTATCATATGGGTTCAAGATGTGTTAGGGTTCTATGATACTTAAAGTTAGTTGGAAAGCATGGGCTGGACTCTGCTTCTACCATGGGTTCCTAGAGGTCCTCACGGTGAGCTAGGGGACAAAGTTCCCCTTGGTCCACNCTGTTCATNTGGCTCTTCCAGTGTGTGNATATCAGAAAAGCAAGAACAACACAGAGCTTTGAGGACCAGCCGATGCCCAGCCCCAGGGGCATCCTTCATCCTAAACCAGTAGCGGTTCCCTGCATACGTTCAGGACGTAGGGAGCCCCAAAATCTGAAACCTCAACCCTTGTACCCACAGTTTTGCTTAATAACTAATAATTAAATATTTGTTGAGTCAATAGAGGTTAACGTAAGGAGCTTTGAATTCTCTGGGGAACTGGGACTCTACACAGGTTAGGTAACCTATGAAGTGTCTGGAAGAATGGGTAGGAGACATNGGGGCGGCACACAGACCCCTGCGCATTGCAGTGTGGGATTGTACCAAAGCCTGGCACAGCAGGGAGAATTAAAACAGCACAGGATCTCAGGTTTCCTGAGAAAGCTCAGCTTGGTCTTCCTAAAGACAAACANGTCAGAATGGGCCTCTGCCATCTGAGGGATGTGCTCCCATGATGTTACCCAAATGTCAGTCTAGTGACGTCTGGAGCCACCACATCCTTTAAGATTTAAACATGACTTCCCCTGATGAGAAACCGGACTCCAGCCCCAGCTGTGCACCTCCTCACACTGCTGACAGGTCATTTNGTCCCCTGGATTTGCTGCATACATCTGTGTCTCCACTCATCCCTTTCCCCAACGAGGTTTTCCTCCCTGAAGATTCCGCCTATGGAAGGAACTGGAAGGCAGCGCTGTGTGGCTGTGGATATATCTGGCTCTCCTCCTCCACTCTGCCATGCCATCTCCTGTGGGTACCCTCACAGATTATGGGGACTCAGCCCATTCTTTTCTGACCACCCCCTGCTGATTTCCCACAAGGCCCTGGCTCCTGCTACTTGATGCTGTAAAACAGTTTGGCTCAGCCATCCTTACCTCCAGGAACTGTGGAGGTCACCAAAGTTTATTTA
>LZPO01097208.1:178002-191633 GCA_001675575.1 Neotoma lepida | reverse complement strand
GCTAAGAACACCTCACAGTGTGCCTAAGAGAGTTCTAGGACAGAAAAGACCACTGTGGCATGGCCATCCTCCTTCCTCACTTTGTTTTGCATAACCTCAGATCACTCACTACAGACCTGTGGTGACAACTGTGGAGATTTATGGGGCTGACCACATTTTCCATCAACTCGAAGTCACTCCCACAAGCCATGTGCCTATGAACAAGAGTCACAGGTTCTGAATTTTCCTCTAAAGCAAAACAAAAACAAAAGTCCCAGCCACACTCTGAGCTGCTTCAGAGTGTAACTCCCTAAGCCTGGCAGCTCCTCCCACTGGTCCTTCCTCTGGTCCTTCTCCAGTCAACACACCTGGAAGGACAGACAGCTATAGGCCCAGCCCACCAGTGCAAGGGCTTTAGAAACTTGAGCCCATCACCTCAGAGCTGACCACACCCCACAGAACAGACATGGGGGCTTCCCACCTGACACCCTCTTTCAGCCCTGGGAAGACTCACAGTCCACAGTTCCTTGAATCCCACCAGGGAATCCCTAGGTCAGTGTAAAAGAGCAAGTGACAGTACCATTTAATAGCAAGCCAGTGACCCAAAGGATCCTAACATTTTAAAAGTTTACTGTGCAGGNGTCCCTTGCTTGCACCAATCCCTGCTTCCAGTAAACAGCCACTGGGGTGCCCTTTCTAAAACAAAGCTTTCAGTGTGTCCTTCTTGACTTCTGACTTGCAANCTTGGATTGCAGCGTCTTGGATTGACCTAGAAAAGCCTCTCTTTCTGATTCATCTGCTATTCACCCTCATTCCCTGGCCAACTCCAGACTCCAGTGGCATGGCACTCACTGAGCCCTGAATATGCTGGGACCTTGCTGTGTCTCCAGTGGTCCTGTTTCTCTGCTTGCTGTGCCTTCCCTTCCCCTACACTTAACAAACTTCTGTTAGCTTGGCATCACTGTTCACCATCTCCATGGTAACCCTATCAACACAGAAAGCTAGACTCATGCTTCCAACATGGCAGTACCTAAGCAGGACCCATGTGACACAGGATGAAACCAAGTATCCCTTGCACATTTTGTAGATTGTCCCCAAGGCTTCCTACACACGTGGGCAGCTCGAATTTCAGAAATTTTACTCATCTTTCAAGGACAAATGGTTGAAGGAATTCAGAAGGTTTCACCTTAGAGGAAAAACTTGGAAGGCTGGTGAAAGCTTTTCAGTGGCCATTTTCTTCGTCGTTGTGCTCCTCCTCCTCCTGCTTAATAAACCTGTTTGTATTCCCCTTCCTATATCCAAGAAGTGAGCTTTCCATACCATTAAGTGTCCTGTCCTAAGATTATCTTAAAGAGACTGTGCCATTTTTCTTTGGGAGATATTTATTCCCAGGTAATGATTATTATACTAAAAGTGGGAAATGTTCCTGTGGATAAGTGCCCAGCTCTCGACCAAATCAGTCGCATGCAGAGTGCTGAAGCTGTT
Source organism: Neotoma lepida (assembly GCA_001675575.1). Classification (NCBI taxonomy): domain Eukaryota; kingdom Metazoa; phylum Chordata; class Mammalia; order Rodentia; family Cricetidae; genus Neotoma; species Neotoma lepida. Next base: position 190,169 of record LZPO01097208.1, on the reverse strand, counting down.
ATAGGCATTCCCAAGGCCCTAAAAGTTTCCATGAATTTACCTTCCTGTCAGCATCTTCAGGGAATTCATGGGACTCAGGAAAGTCAGCTCTTTGACAGGAGCTCATTTGTGGGACCAGTTTGCAGATGGTACTTTTCTCTTCCTTCGGTTATCTGTGCGTGCTTTTGATCTGCCTTGAAGGTTCATTTTATTTTTGAATTAATGTATGTGTGTGAGATATCTGTATGGGGATGGGGGGTGGGCACAGAGGAACATCAGATCTCCAGGAGCTGGAGTTACAAAAAGTTGTGAGCTGCCTGCCATGGATGCTGGGAACTGAACCCAGGCCCTCAGCAAGCACAGATATTCTTAACCATTGAGCCATCTCTTCAGCCCTGTTGATCCACTTTTCTATTGAGTATTTTAAGGCTGACTTTTCCAAAGACACTTTCTTGAGTAAGCTTAATTAAGGTTAGCACACAGGAACAAAGCAAGGTAGGTACATCAGCAAGTCAAGATCTCACAGAGCCAGGGGTTCCTGTAGCAGAGCTGGGGGTTCCTAGAGCAGAGCTGGGGGTTCCTAGAGCAGACCAGTGGCTCTCAGAGTTAGGCTTCAGAATCGCTTTGAAAGCTTAACACATTGCTGGGCCCCATCTCAGAGATTCCCACTCAGTCACTATGGGCAAGACTGGGAATTAACATTTCTAATGCTATGACACTATGTTGCAAGGCTGGGGTCCACTCTTAGAACCAGGCACATAACTGAACTCAGTGCCATCAGACCCACCCCAACCCTAAAAGCTTGGATTTTTACAAGATTTCTATACNTACCTGACTGCCAAGTCATTGCTTCCTGTATTTCCCCATGACCTATTGGCCCAGTTGCAAAATACCTTATCTAGCTCAATAAGAAATAGTAAGCCCTGATCCGCTGCCAGAAGTCTCCCTAGGTGGGAGTCCTGTGCCTAGATCACTGATTTCAAACACATTGTTGGGTAAGAAAGGTTGGGTGACATGTAGATCAGAGTTTCTGGTTCCGGTGATTTCCAGGCTGGTCCAAGGCACACGGGTCCCGCCCCAGTGATTCCGTTGATTTGCTCTGGCTGCCATTTGGGCTCTCTGGGGGGTTCTAACAGGCATCCAGGGCTGAGAACAAGTGAACTGGTTCCACATAGGTGTCATCCTTTTCTAAGGCAAGTCTCCACATTCTGACTCTCTAAGAGTGTCGTAGGTATCCAGGAAGCGGACGACTCACAACCTCCGTCCATCTCACAGCCCCTTCCCTTCCAGGAAGGGATGGCAAGTCTAGATTCTGGCTGCTGATGTTGTGGTTGTTTGGGTAAGGAGGATAACCTCCCCGCTTAAGTCTCTGTGGATGGAAGTCTGTGCATCTTTCCACAGCCTAAGCCCTCCCCTTCCTTCTGCCCCAGCATGAACTCCAGTCCCTCTCGTGCTCCTGGATGACCGACCCATGGAGCGAGACCTTTGTTTTGGTTTGTTTTTAGCTCCTGGGTTGCTCTCAGATCTGGCATGGGGGAGGAGGGAAGCTGGTACATTCCATCACTCCCTGCACACAACACGCTCTGAGCTTGTTTTGAAGANGGGGAACTCCTCNCAATCAGAATAGATCTGAGGAAACGCACATGCAAATGCACTTGTAAACAATGTCTGCCGCTCATCTGAAGCACAGCCAGCCCTGGAGGTTGAGCAATCTGAGCTCCAGCCCCAGGACTGTCTTCTGCACAGCCGTTGGCAACAAGGGACCAAGGCTGGTTATGTGGGCACTGTGTCTGCGCTGTCACGGAGAAGAGAATGGGCTGAGTAGGTTGTCTCCCAGAGTGTCCTCAGCCTGCTACCTTCAAAACAGGTGACCCTCCAGTACCATGCATAGACATTGGGCAAGCTTACCTGCCTCTGTCCTCTTGTTTCTTCTTCTTCTTCATGAGGCCTGCATTTCTTCTTTTTCATCTTCCCATTTTCTTTTTAATATTATTTCTTTAACTCCCAGTTTCTAATGCTTCCCACGGCTCCTTGCCCTCAATCAAACATCTGCTGTACTCCCACAAAGAATCCATTTCTGGGAGGGGCAGTGGTGATGCCCTGTGGAGTAACACTTCATTCTGGCGTTGGAGTTCAGTGTATGGTCACTACTCTATCTGTAAATGGTTACAGGAGCACAAAGCCAGTCATGGTGATGTGGAGCACCTGTGACATCCATTCACAGGGCAGAAGCTAAAGGTCAGGACAGAGGCTCATCTCTCTGCAGGCACAGTTGGAAAGAGAATCAGAAGAAAGAATTGAGGGCTTCTAGATTTAACCACACACTCCGTCCTCTGCGTCCCTTCCCTCATTCAACAGTTAAGCCNCTTCTGTGAGCTGAGCCCTGNGTAGTGCTGGGTGTTCCGTGACAAGCACTGAGGAGGGGTGGGAACAAACAGGCAGGTCCCTAAGCACAACCTGGTGTGAATGGCTCTGGGATGTGACTGAAACTCCCAGGAAAGCATCTTGACTGCTGTGGAGTCAAAAGTGGCTGCTTAAAGTGACATCTGAGCTCAGAAGGNGTGTGAGAGAGATACTTAGGCAGAGCTTCAAGGAGACTTCAAGGAGATGCCAGGTGGAGTGAGGATAGTGAGGCATGTAGGGTGATGGTCACAGGACCCCAGCCAGGGACGGTGGCGATTCCCTGCAAACGTAAGCAAGCTATGCTCGTAACTGTGTTTAAAGAAGAGCACACTGCTGTGGTATGTACGCNGTGGCAGAGAGTGTTGACAATGAGGAGGACTGATTCTGGATGCAGGAGATACCAAGACAGAGTTACTGGTGTGGTACCAACCCTGTGTGGAAAACAAAGGACCCATGCCGAGGACTCCAGGTGCTGGCCCGAGAGGCATACCAGTTACAGGAAGAAGAGTGTTGGGAGGGCAGAGGTGGGTGCTAGTGTCTGGGTAGGGGGTGGGGGTGGGAACCAAATAAACCAGGGTGATTCAGGGAGAAACAGGTTAAAGCTGGAATCTCCAGGGTCAGTCACATGTCCTTTCAGTGAGGTGGAGAGAGGAAAGGGAAGGGATCGTGGAAACTAAGACAGAGGGAGAACCAGAGAAGAAATGGTGGCGTATAACACTCTCTCTCTCTCTCTCTCTCTCTCTCTCTCTCTCTCTCTCTCTCAAATAAATAATGAATTTAAAAACTTTTCCTGAGAAGTATTTTCCTACTTTCAAATCAGCAATAATGAGAAGAATCGTGTTGTCTAAATTAGGTGTAGTGGTGCACACCTTTAATCCCAGCACTCGGGAGGCAGAGACAATTAGATCTCTGAGTTTGAGGCCAGCCTGGTCTACATAGCAAGTTCCAGGACAGCCAGGGCTACATAGTGACACCGTGTCTCAAAAAAAAAAGAACAACAACAGCGAAAAGAATCTTGTTATCTATGTGAAAGTCAAGTTTTTCTTGCACAAGAGACAAACGTGTGTACACTGGCTGTGAGTAAACAGATGTCTTGAGACTTTCGGTGGGTGTCCNAGGATCTGAAACAAAAATCCAATTTGTTGGTGGCTGGCTCTTGACTCTTACAAACTTTTGTGAGAAGTGGGTCATTTAAGAAAAAAGAAAGAAAAATGCAAATTATGAGAACTGTTCCTAGAGGGTGTGATTTACTTTGGCGTGGGATGTCCTCTGGAAGCTGAACTCTCAGGAGGGTGGCTTGGGTTCTCACCCTTGGACATCTTCCCTTCTGTCTCACTGGAGGGGGAGACGAGTACTTGGAATTCTTGGCTTACTTTCCTGAGTTTAGAAAGAACAAGATCAAAACATTCTCTCCCCACAGCAAAAACCAGACTGCACACAAAACCTGCACAGTTAACGTTCTTCAGAGAAGTCAAGCCCAAAGCTGACTGTAACGTATTCCATCTTTGGATTTTTCTGGGCCAACTTCCTTCCACAGTAGCGAGTATCTCTGAATGTGAAGGCTACTACCACATGCTGACGGCTGTCTGGGGCCTCCTTTTCTCCTCCTCTTCCAGGCCCCTTACTAAAACTCCCCTCTCCCTCAAGTGTGTACATGGGTGCTCACACCCTCTTCCTCTCTGCCCCCCTCCCAGCTCCTGCCAGGACTTCAGGCTCCACATTGCCTCATCTTCCCAGCAGCTGCAACAACAGAAGGTCGATTTCTAGCTTCAGGTTGCAAATAGCAAACAGGAGGAAGTGAATGGTAGAGACAAACAAAAGAGACTGAGTCAGAAAATACCCTTCAAATTCTCCGACCTCATGTGTTTTGTTTGCTTGTTTTCCTTCCGGTCCAAATCGTGCTTGGTGGAAATGGGCCTTGACTCTAGCCTCAAAAATTCACCCAAGTGCATAGTAATTCTGGAAGTTTGATGCTTGGTGCAAACATACTGTGTCTAGCAACTTAGCTCTCATGGTATCCTTTAGCTGATGTCACTGAAAGTCCTGTCTAGGGACATGCTGGCTGGCCTCTGTGATGGGTCTCAGTCAGAAATCAATGTCAGGAAGCTCTGCTCTGGCCTAAAGGTTGGATCATAGAAGGCAATCCTTAACTTGGGAACTGAATTTCCAGAACTCTCTGTGGAGCAGGCCAGGCTGCTATGGATGGCCCACACAGCCCGCTTTGTCTTGTGTCTCCATGACCTCAACCTGATCCTCACAGTCTCAAGGAGGGGCTGGCTGCCGAACCTTGTATCCCAGTCCCTTCCTGTAGAGGTAAGGAAGTTGAGAGCTAGATAGGTGCTGGGAGACTCCCAGTCACCCAGCTACAGCATCTCACACAGTCCCCAGAACTGCCTGACTCTGGCCTCCTGCACATAAGATGGGACTTAAGGCCCCTGCGACTGTTCAAATCACAGAGGGCTTTAGTAAGAGTGGCACAAGCAGAACCCAACCATCCTGTACTGCTCAGTCCTTCTGGAATCTTCCCCTCAGACTGGGGGATGGAAAGGGCTTGGAGGTCAGNGTTCATAGATTGAGACGAAAAAATCTGGACCAGTTTTGGAAGACAGAGGGAAGTCCTTCCTGTCCTCCTTCCTTCTGGTACCTTCTTATCTTTATGCTCTGTCTACCGCGCCTTCCTGCTGATGCCCCAGACTTGGACCTGTTCTCATTTGCTGTGTGTCTAAGCTACCCACCATCGTTTTTCTCTCCCTGGTTCCCACTCCTTCCGGCCTCTCTACTTACCACCAGCACTGTCTAGGACAGAGCATATCCATTCATTTAACAAACAATTCTCGGATCCTTCCTCTCTGGCAGGCATCAGGCCAAGCAGATGTGCTAGCAGGAGCCGGGAGAGCCCCTGCCTTGTGCAGTGTACGGTGGAATAGTTGGAGAAGTCGACAGAATCACAGTTCCAAATGGAGCAGTGTAAGCGGGAGTTTGGGGTTCTCTGAGACCATAGAACAAGGAGATTTAGCCCAAGCCAGGGGCTCAGGGAAGAGTTTCAAAGAGAAGGGCCTTCTGGCTGGGACATAAAGGATGAACTTGTAGTAGAGGGAGGGAATGGCCTTCTGTCTAGAGAGAACAGCATGTGGGGGGCCCGAGTTGGAGCAGAGCTGGAGGAGGTGGCACTTGGGGAAGGGCGAGCAGCCACCCCTACTCCAGGCTCTGCTCTCTGCCCTTCATCCCGTGAGATCCTCCAGGCACTCCATAGATTTCCCACCTCTAGGATCCCATCCCGCTCTCTGCTCACAGACGGCTCTTCCTGCCTCCTGTACTTCCAGCTTAGGCCACAGCGTGGCCTGTTTTCTCAACTTGTCCTTCCCTCAAATAGCTGAANGCCTTTTGAAGGAAGAGATTGCAACCCATTTTTCCTTTTCGCTTTCCCCACACTANCCTGNGGAAACAGCTCACACTGTTTTCTGTTCTGAGGAAGGCTTTTGTAGCANCCCCTTTTATAAGATCCTACATTTTTGTAGCAAGCCAAGGAGAGACTCTCACAGGGTCCCCTGGGGCAGCTAGGTCTGGGTATGAGGTTATTAAAACACAGAACGTACATGACAACCACTACTGACAATTTTGTTAGTGTCAGTTAATATGACTTATTTAAGTTTGTTCTCACCTTAAATCATAAGAATGAATTGTAATATCTAGTGTTCTTCCTCTTTTGGCCCATACTTCTAGGAACAAAGTCACATCCAGAGGCCACCAGGGATGAGAGTTAGCCTTGGGGTGCTCACCCACTCCTCTAGACGTCAGTACTACATCTATTTCTGAGTTTTACCCAGCGTCTGGGCTGAGCTGCCCCCTGGGTGGTGTGGCTCTAGCAGCTGCACTAGCCTGATTTTTAGTCCCTGGCTCTGGGCTCCAACCTGCACCCAGCTTGATGACTCTTGTGTNAACATTGCCATATGCCATAACCCCACTGGGAAATTCTAAATGTCAGTCTGGAAAACCAACCTCAGTGGTGTCCCCAAGCACATGGGCCAAACAGCAAGTCCACAGGGGGCTTATTCCTCCGCAGGACAGTGGCTCTCTTTTCTCCTCCCACAGGGAAGCAGCTCTGGCCAACCTAGGGTGGGGATCTCAGGGGTGGGAGTGGGAAGAAATGGAAAGNGACAACTGACCCCAGAGCTTAGGGGGTCAGCAGCCCATACNCATCATGCTCTGGGCCTCACCCAGCCCAAGGCAACTTCAGAACCAAGGCCACCTTCAATGCTTTCAGACAGTAAACACAATGCTCCCAAAACCAGCACAAAAAAAAAACACAGAAGCCCCCAGAACCCATGGTCTTCACTGTGCTGTAGGCTGCCTCACCTGATCTGAACCCNGCCCCTGCTGGGGGTGGGGTTGTGTTGAGTTTGCTAATGGCTCCAAACAATCTCCTGTCAAAAACAGGGCCTTACATGTGATTGGCATCACACCAGCATCCCATATGGGCCATTAGTAAGCAGCATGGAGGTTTGCAAAAGAGCTGGACTGACCCTGTGGTTTCACCAGAAACACGGCCTACAGGCTCAGATTTCCTAGACACCAGAGATGAAGCAAATGATTTGGCCATCAGAGTGCTGTTACCACCAGGCTGAGAGCCTTGGCCTGATAACACTTGCCCAGTCTNTGTCCAAGAGTAGGCTGCTAATGGATTTATGAGTCAAAGGAGGACCAGCATCTTCGGACTTAATTTTGTAACAATTCTCTTGCTCTCTGAAGCCCATTCCTTTGACAGCATGTTCCATTCTCCTCCATTTCCAAGTCTGATTTTGTTTCAATGGCAACAGTTTGACTATTAAAATCCTTGAGCTTTGTAGACCATTGACAAGAAAATTGTTTCTCCTTGGAGAAACAACTTCTAATAAATCTCTCCAGAAATACTGAGGCTACAGGAAGAAAACAGTGTTTGGTTTTAAGTGAATAATCTTTCTAGTCAGAAGGTGGGCACATAGGTAGGAAAGTAAATTCATGTTTTAAAAATTGCTTGTGGGGCTAGAGCGATGTGGCTCGCAGTTCAGAGCACTGGCTGCTCTTGCAGAGGACCAGAGTCCAGTTCCCAGAATCCATGGTAGGCTGCTCACAGACACCTGCACACGTCTACACACACAAACACATANGAACATACATATACACATATTCCAAGTTTTTTAAAGATGAAGTTACAAGAGATGGCTGACTACATCATGAGGACAGTTGAACTGTCCTGCCCCTTAGGACCACCTACACATGGCTGCTGGGTCAGAGGTAACATGTGCCGTGGATGCAAATGTGCCCTGGATCATCAGTGGTAGATANGCTGGGCGGGTGTATTAGGATTGGTACAATATTGTTTAAACAAATTTTGCCTGTTCTCTGTGTGTTTTACAAATGATACCTACTACCGTTCTGGAAGCCAGCCCTGTGGCCCACATTATGTCCCCATTGGATGACACAGGTCCAGACAGCCTCGGTGACATGACAGGATTTTAATCTCTCTACTGTTTATCCTTTGTGGACACTCTGAGAATTGCAGAAGTCCCATCTTCCNTTCCCAGATTTCTGCTGAGTCAGCTGTGATTGCTTTTCTGGGTCAGTTCCTACCTGATCCTTAGTCCCAGCCANAAACCCTTCTACACCATTGTTACGGAGAAGAAAGCACTTGTAGCATGTTAAAATTTTGCTTTATCCATTTGCANATCTACTAGAGCCTGTGCTCTGTTTTGTCTTCAAATTTTTTCCTAGAAAGCAAGCATTTCCACTTTACCAAAAGGAAATCCATGAGACTTGAGTAGTCAGGAAAGTTGTGTTTGTAGGGGGCCATGGACTGCGGTTCTCCAGGAACTCAGTTCTTGNTTCCTCTGTGATGTAGGTATTCTCATTCCCATCTTACAGAGAAGGGAACTCATTCTATAGAAGGTTCCAGAACTTTGGCCTATGGCTGATCAAAGGAAGAATTAACCAGGAGGTGGTGGTACGCTCCTTTAATCCCAGCACTTGGGAGGCAGAGGAAGNTGGCTCTCTGAGTTTGAGGCCAGCCTGGTCTGTAGAGTGAATTCCAGGACTGCTAGGGCTACACAGGGGAACCCTGTCTCTGAAAACCAAAAAAAAAAAGGAGAACTAGAGTTTACTCATTCACTATGCATTCATGATAGCACTCAGCACTGGTGAGCCGTGTGATCCTTCCATGAAGTTCAACCCCTAGGTTCACAGCACCCAACTGCTAAGTGCTACACTAAGAATTGGAATAGTGTGATGGGAAGGAAGAGAATGGATGTCTAAGCCATGTGGTCAGAGGAACCCTCACTAAAGANGGAACACTAAGGATGAGCTCTGGGTGACAGAAAGGAACTGACCATGTCAANAGCAGGACAGCTGGGCAAAGCCTGCAGAGCTGGAAAGAGCTTGGCTTGCTGGGGAATGCAAGGGTCATGGAGCAAGGTAGACAGGGGCAGAGAGGTGAAGGCAGAGGCCAGGGTAGGCAGGGCTCCTGAGCCAGGGACAGTTGTGTGGCTTTTCCTCTATGGCACATGAAAGTGCCTACAGTGGAAGGCTAGCAGAAATGCAAATTAACCCTAGTTCTGCAAAGACTTCCCTGGATGTTGACAAAAGGAAAAACCAATTACGTGGAAATTAGGAGTCAAGAGAAGAGACCNCCACAAGTGCTGGGTAAGGGCCATGGTGACAGGCCAGCAACGCACGCAGGAAAAGTGAGCAGAAATGGATGGATTCTGAAAGTACTGGGGAGAGANTGACTGGATGGCTCAGCCCTCTTGACACCTGAATGTCTTCAGTCCCTTCTTCCCCTGCAGTGTCTTTCCCCAGATGTTCAGTCCTGGGTCATCTAGTGATCCCACCACAGTAACGCCTGAAAAGCAGGAGCCTGGGGCCAGGCCGAAGGTTGGTGCCCTTTGGTTTTGCTTTGTTAACTCATTGTCCTGGAGCCGTTGACTTCTCAATCAACCTTGAGAAAGATGTCTGTGATAAACCCTGAGACTCTGGTACCCAAAATCATCTCCATAGAGATCAAAGCAAAAGGGTTCTGTTCTTCTGCCTTCATTTTTGCTGGCAGGAAGCGTGGNTGTTTGTATGTCCAATTGCCCACCTGCCCAGCTCTCATTTGAAAACCAAAAATTTGGTGTCACAGGCTGATACCAAATTTTGATCTGATAACAGGCCGGTTATCAGAGTGCACAGTGCACCCTGAGGCATGACTCTTGAGCAGAGGACATGGAGGAACATTGTATTTAAGAACCAGATGTTGTATCATAAAGTGGTTTTTTTAGCCCTGACAGTAANATGAGGAGAGAGGGGCTGGAGAGATGTCTCAGTGGTTAAAATCACTTGATGTTCTTGCCTAGGACCGTGGATCAGTTCCCAGCACCCACCTGGCAGCTCACAGCCATGTATAACTCCAGTTTGAGGAGATCTGATGCCTTCTTGTGGCCTCCACAGGCACCAGACATGGTGCACACACATACATGCAGACAAACACTCATACACATAAAATAAATNATTTTTCAGAAAGATGAGGACAGAGATAGCCNATGGGTGGAGGAAGAACTGAGGTCAGCCCAAGGCCTAGCTGTAGGAGTTACTGGAAGGAGGTGTGGCTCAAGCTTGCCCTTGGAGGCAATGTGCTCAGGCTTTGGCTAAACAAAGGAAGCAGGGAGGGTCAACTCAAAAGGCTGCCAGGGATTGGAGGCTGTGTGTGCTACATATGCATTTGCAGTCCCTTTCTTGGGCCAGCTCAAACAATTCCTTGGCNTGTGCACTAAGCTTCGGTAATACCCATGGGCTGTAGATGTGTTCAGTGTTAAGAAATGAGGACTCACCCTTCTGCATGTAGCCAACACAGCCAGTTTCTTCCTGGAAGAAAGAAAGGGATGCGCCGTGGCTGCAGGTGTGAGGCACATCTGTGTCCACTCCACACCCTCCCCTCTTGGACCCTAGGGAGCCTCTACCCCTCAAATTGGTGAACTTCATTTACTCCCTCTGAGTCTGTCTCTGGCTCCCACTGTCTGCCCACACAAGGTGTTTTCTTGAACACCTGTTTTACAGATGCTCATAGGTGTCAAATAAATTTGGGGAATGCTGCACTTAATAGAGTAATAGTTTCTCTCTCTCTCTCTCTCTCTCTCTCTCTCTCTCTCTCTCTCTCTCTCTCTCTCCCTCCCTCCCTCCCTCCCTCCCTCTCTCTCTCTCTCCTCCGGTCTGCTTTCCTTCCAAAATGCTTTAATAAGCTGATGTGCGTCGGAATCTTCAAGGAAAATCAATTATACAGTGTTTCCTAAGCAGGAACATCTCTGTTCTCACAGAGCATCACTTGGGACTGATGCTCTGTGGAAGGCACTCTGACAGTCGCTGGGCTCCATAATTAGTCCATCAGCTTGGCTCTGGGGAGACTGCCCCTTGTGGCCTTGCTTCAACCTACAGACCTGTGTACTCCTGACTCTGGACTGCTGCCGCTACTGCTGAAACTGGCTGGTGTCCCCTCTTTTCTCAAAAGCTTTGCTNGTCTGGTCCAGGAGCTGGAGGTGTTTGTGCCTCAGAACCATCCTCATGTTGCTGGAGCATGAGGATGCTCACACTTGTTTAGGGTTGGATGAGGCTTCTGCCCTTTCTGTCTCTGACACCTGGAATATGGCATCATCCAGGAAGTTCTTGGTGAGGCAGAGAAGCAGGAGGGCAGTGAAGACGGAAGGAACTGGGAGAGGTAGGAAGGAAGGAGAGGAGAAGAAAGAAACAAGTGTGGCAAGAGGAAGGAGAATTGCCAGGATCTTAGACAGCAGACTTCTGCCGAGTGTAGCTNGGAGGCAGAGCCCAGGGAAAGCAGGCGCCACTGCTTTGTGAGAGAAAAGGCCTATGAGGTTCTCCTCATAGAACCAGCCAGTTCCACTGCCCAGAGCAGAGCTGGCCTCGTGCCATGCTCTACTGATGGCCCAGGCACATTTGCAGGGCACCAGCTCTAAGGGCTGGGTATGCTAAGACCATGACTCTCATCATAATCAGAGCTTTTGAATAAATATATGTATATTTATACTATTAGGAGGATAGGCCAAGTATGGATTTTTGTGGGGTTTATAAGTAGTATAATAATACAGTTTACAGTAGCACTTAATTACCTAAGGAATATGAAGAAATCAACCAAGAGCTGCTGCTACAAAAGGCTAGAGCCTGGGTCTGCCTTTCTCAGAGCCAAAGCCCAAAGCAATTTGGGCCAGAGTGCGCCTACGTGGCTGCCTGGATCTCTGCTGCTCAGGGCTGGCTAGGCAGTCTGCAGCCTCCTTCTCAGCCAGATGGCTTGCTGCCGGAGATGGAGACACAAAAAGTGTTCCCACACCAGCTTCTAAGGCACACACAAATGCCATCCCTTTTAACAAACCTGGCCTCCTAAAGGGGCCAGACTTTTATTCCTGTTCATTTAGTTTTAAAAATACAAACAAAAAGCACATTGTCAACAAGACTAAGCAGACATCCCCTAGAGGAACTCTTCTCTGTAGAAGGTCAGTCGACTTCTGTTGACGTGGTTACCTTCTGCACAGGCCAGTACCCCTGCCAGGGTTCCACCCTGGAAAAGCTGGTCCTATGGAAGCACATGCTGGGCGGGTCCCTGACTCCTTTCTCCAGCAGTCCCTTAAGTGCCCAGATGTATTTTTTTCATGCATATGCATAAATTCCATTTCAGGGTGTCAGAGCAACACCTAAGTCAGTCTTCCAAATTTGGTTCATGGAAGGAGCTAGGGCCTGGGTGTCAGGGACTGGTCCACATTCCCTAT
>LZPO01097208.1:164031-177277 GCA_001675575.1 Neotoma lepida | reverse complement strand
AAAAAATGCTAATCTGTGGGACAGACAAAAATATAGCCGTGGTTTTGTTTGTGCCTTATACACTTAATTCACTGAGACAGATTTTTCTCCCAATCATAAGCAGGATCAGCTCAGACGAGACACCACCTACTTGGAGGACCACTGTTAAAAACAGTCTGTATTCGGTCGCTAGAAAAACAAAACCTCAACCTTGACCGAGTGTTAAGTCTTCACTCCTCTGCTAGCTGGGCCAGACGCCCACATGAAGGAAGGGGTTGGCTCTCCTAGCCCGTCTGTGCTCTCCTAGGTCTCACCACTGTCTCATCTGTGAGCCCAGCTCCTCCTGCTTCCAGACAGGCAGGTAGGTGGAAGGCCCTTACCAGCTAGCTGAACAGCAGGCCAGCCACAGTTCACACTGCCTCTTCCTGTGCTCTGTAGAGCTTTAAGATCCTTCTGCCTGTAGTTCTCTGGGCATGGGCAGGCTCCCTCTAGTGTTGCTTGTAACCACTTCCATAGCCTCTGGGTCCAGGAGTTCAGGTGAAGCCCAGGAGCTCTCCTCTGTACCCCTGAAGGAAGAGCCCTGGGAGATGCACAGCCTGGCATTGCTGCCCCTGCAGACCTTCCCTACCCACTTTTCCAGCCTTCACCCAGCCTGGGAGGCCGTGCATTATAGGGCCAGTTGCCAGGTGCTTGGTTCAGCACCTCACTAATGCCTCTTACATCAGTCAAAAAGTCCACCCATCGCAGATTTCAGGTATTCACATTTAGATATAAGCTTCATGGGGGCTTAGCTTCAACCTATTTATTCCACACTCCAGCACACAGTAGGCCCTCACTGCATAATCACTGAATTAGTGAATCAACAGTAACTAGAGAAGGCCTGTGTCCTCAACCTACAAGCATTAGACATAGGAAGGGAAATGGACCCTAGCCCCACCCCTGGAGCTGAGAAAGGAACCCAGGGCCTTGCACTGCTAGGCTAGCACTCTACCCCTGAGCTGAATCTCCTACCTCCAAAACAATTTTTATTCAACATTTGCTGCACCTCTGGAATGTGGTAGAGTGCTGGCCACAGTAAGTACTTTTCAAAATGGTTGTAAATAAAATAATGAGGCTAGGCAAGGGCCACTGTGTGTGTGTGTGTGTGTGTGTGTGTGATCTCATGAAACCCAGAATGGCCTTCTGATCCTCTGCCTCCAGAGCCACTACATCTGTTTTATGAGGGGCTAGGGAATAAACCCCAGGCTTTGCGCATGCCAAGCAAGCACTCTACCAACCAAGCCACGCCTCCAGCCCAAGTCTAGGCAGAATGCATAACACCATAGTATCTCTCCTGTCCTTCCTCCTAATCCGCAATGGCCACATTGTTTCAAAGCGCCAATCACAGATCCTCTCTGCTAGATGAGTTTTTCTTGACAATACAGTTCTCTCCACCTTGGCACCCATCAGCCACTGCCCTGGACATAAGGAAGGGACAAGAAGGCTGGCATTAAGAGTCTGCAAGGTCCAAGCAAGGAGACAGTGGGCAGGGAGTGGGCACTCCNAGAGGTTAGCCAGAAGGTAAAGAGAAATGCAATGTGAGGTCAATATGTTTAAAGAGCTTCCTGCTAGCACTTCATCCACACACATGACTGCTAAGAATCAGTTGACTTTTAGAGCTGGAAAGAATCATAAATGTTATCAGATTCTGTGGTTTTCAAACAGATCTGAACCAAAGAGAAAGATGCTTATTTAAATGAATCTTTATCAGGCAGCCAGTTAAAAAAAACAGATAAATGATGTTGATCTGGTTCTAAGCAGATAATGAACACACACAAACATACAAGAACGTATCATCTATGCAAATACACACCTATACACTTAGGCACATACGTATATACAAACATACATATAAACATTCATATATACATATCCACACATACAGATGTACATACCAGCACATACAGACACACAATTTTCCCACAGGGTCCCTAAGTGCTCATGAAATATTATGTCCAGACACAGTAAGTCGAAGGTCTTGAGTGTCCTCAGCCNTCACCATGACCCAGGGATATGCAGAGGTCAGGAGAAAATAAGCAGTAAATGCAACTTCCCCCTTGATCACAGAGTAGATATGCCTTCCACTTCCCAAAGGTCTTCTATTCTATAAGCATTTGCTGAATCAAAGAAAGAACCCTTTCATAGGGCCACTAAATACTTCCCTGCAGATTTAATGCCACCAACAACTATTTACCCAGTTCCCAGAACAAATGCCCGTTGTCATCAGCCACTCCTACATTCGCCAACACTCAGGCAGTGCTGCTCTTTGACCTCCTCAGAGCCCTGTAAGTTGTAGCTCATTGTGCAGCCCCCATCGTGGTCCTTCCCTCTGTGTGCTTTGCGACAGTGTGGAGTGATTTGCTGAGGAAGAGACAAACTACATCTGTCAGCCAGTCTGGGAATCCAGTAAGATCTGCAGGAAAAAAAAAAAAAATGAGGTTTGGCACAGTGTGTTCTCTGCAAACCTTTGCTCGAAGGGTGACCACTGCTTCCTGTCTTTGGGACTTAGGAGCCATCTGGTTAATAATGTGTCTAGGCTCTTGCCAAGGACTCGCATCAGCAGTTCCCACCAAAATTGCTTAAGGTTTCAGGATCTCCTGCTCTTGCTGCTGGGCCATGTCCAGGTCACAGACACGGCTTCTTCATCTCTGTCCCTCTAGGTTTTTATCAGAGGGATGGGATATTCCCCATAGAGAGTTGAGTTCCATGTAGTTAGTTCTGTATTGGCAACACCCAGTCAGAGTTCAGGNTGGCTCAGCTGAGAGTGTAAGAACGGACTTCACAATCAAGCTGACCTCCTCACTGTGTGCCATTCCCTGATTACCTCTCTGATCCTGAGAGATGAGCTCATGGAAGAGCTTCAAGGAGTTGACACGGTTCTGTACAGGAGGTGCTCACGTAGTGGCTGGCGCATATCTGCATGGCTGTTACTGTAAGGAAGTGACCTCATCCATCCACTCCTATAAGCCAGAGCTGAGAGAAGGCAGAGCAGGCATGGCTGGAGGCCCTCGTGTAAGGGGGACATTCGTAGGTACACAATTGGGTTACTTTTCTAGGTCCTGGGAAGCGTGCAGAAAAGACTCTCTTCCTTAGACTGCTTCTGTTCTCATAGAAGAGAAATCCTGNGAGGTGATCTGTCTCCTTTGCCTCCAGGACTGTGAATCTGCAAGTCGTAAAGGGGCAGCACCTGCTGGTTCCTGGAGGTACACCCTGGGTGCCTCATGAGCAGAGGCTTTCAGATTGTCCTTAGCCCTTAGGGAGCTCNCCAGGATAGTCTNATATTCCCTGAGGTCTCTTGTNTCAGGAGACAGGAACAGGTGTGAGGCCACCATGGAAAAGACAGTCCTTGTGTGGGAAGTGCAGAAATACCATCCCAGGCGTTTCGGCTGCAGTGGGCTTTAAGTATTTATTTATTCTAGGCCAATTTCTAAAGCCAATTTGTTTTTAAAGTTCTTGAATGAAGGAATGCCTGGGAGTTCTTTTATTTTTTAGTTCTAATATATATACAGAAGTTGGGAATCCTTCTCATATTCTCATGTTAAAGATTTGTCAGCAGGGAGATGCCAGTGTCATCTGAAAGCAACCATCCCAGCATGCCATGGGTTCAGACCACCAGAGAACTCTGGAGACCTCAGCTCTCCTAGCTGAATGCTGGGCAGTGACCTGGGTGGGTGTGACCAGGTTGCTTTTTCTTAAAGTACCTACTCCTGGCTGAGTGACCTGGCTTGACCCAGAAAAGGTGGCACTCCCTACCCTAACCCTGACGGACTTCCAGCAGGAGTCTGGAGTCACACTAAGAACGAAACCCCAACATCCAGAGGTGAAATCCACCCACCGCATCTGGCCTCTGTAACTCACAGTGTTAATAAAGACTTACAGAAAACCACAGCCTGTTAACCATCCCACCCCACCTACACTCAACTTCTAATTGGGATTGGGGGCCCTCAAGGCAGGAGCAGTGTAATAAACAGTGCCGAGGGCTGGAAGGCCTCAGTCCAGTTAAAACAAGCCAGGAGTCTTCATAGACACTCTGTTTTGACAGCAGAAAGCCGTTCTTAGTCTGTTCATGCTGTGGTACAGAGATTGGACACATAAATACAAATACACTCGTATTGCATGCATTCAGAGCACAGTGAGACCCAACAGCACAACCTCCTCACTGGCCACGGCAGGTACCTTCCCCCACCAGCCTTTAATGCAAAGAAAACTGATTCTTACCAAGTCCTGATGATCCTGTCATTGATTCTGTGTTCTTTCAGAACATGCATGAATAATGATGGGACCATAAGCCCATGTCATGACTAGAAGGACTTCTTTGTACATATGTAGCCTCTTAAGAGGGAAAATAGGCCCTGGGACCTAGCTGGCTTCCCATTATCCACCAGAAAGAAAATGGCAAGGGGCTGGGGAGATGGCTCAGCAATTAAGATGCACTCTCTAAGATGGCTCAGCAGTTAAGAGCTCTTGCTGTTCTTGCAAAAGACCCAGATTGGGTTCCCAGCATGCCTACTTGATGGCTCACAACTGCCTGTAACTCCAGTTCCAGGGGACCAAGACACTCTTCTGAACTCTGATGGCACTGCATNTACATGATGCACATACAAAACTCAGACACACAGATACATTTTTTAAATTAAATAACACATATACATACACGCATATGCACACATACACAAAGTGTGTGCACACACTCATTCACAAATACACACGAAAGTAACTAAGGCATCTCATTCCCTTAACCAACTGGCTGAGTAGATCTTTCCTCAGTAGGACTNTCTGTTCCACCGTTCTTGTGCAGTCATTGGCCCTTCACTATGAGCCCAGTGTGGTGACAGCCTCTTGTTTGACCACCTTCCTAATTCTAAGGGTCAGATTCTCTTGCTCACCTGACCAAGGTGCTTGCCTTTAGCAAGCAGTCCAGGTCACTTGTGCTCAGGTCACTGTTCTGAGAGACGTCATAGTTGGTGCAAAGCTCTCTTGACTGTGGTACCCACNTTGGGGAGAGGCACTGATTCCCCCCAGGGTGTCCTGAGAAGTCACTTACTATATGTGGGTAGTAACCTCCCACAGCTCTTAGTACAGGCTGTGTCAGGCCATGGATTCTTCATGTTGGCTCGGGTACTTCTTCAACTGATTCTCTTTACTTATATGCCAGACCTGGCTTTTATTCCTAACTACTGTTGTGTTAATGAAGCCTCTTGTTCCACCCTCCGCCCATGCTCCCATGTGGCAAGCACCCTCTAGCTAAGCGTCATGAGCATGGGAATTCAAAGGTAGCCCCACAATCCAGCTGAGGCTAGAGCTGCCAAGTCAGGTGTAAGCTCAGCACAAACTCCACCACGGGCTTCTGTGGTGTTACTATCTTGAGACCCTCAATAAGNA
This sequence comes from Neotoma lepida, assembly GCA_001675575.1. Taxonomy (NCBI): domain Eukaryota; kingdom Metazoa; phylum Chordata; class Mammalia; order Rodentia; family Cricetidae; genus Neotoma; species Neotoma lepida. Next base: position 171,877 of record LZPO01097208.1, on the reverse strand, counting down.
TCCTGGTATGTGCGTTATTTATTTGGGGTAGGGTGTGCACATGCCACAGAGCAAACGTGGAGGGCAAGAGGACAACTTGTGGGAGAGGGTTCTCTCTTCTACCATGGGGATCAAACTCAGGTCACTGTGTTCTGTAGTAAGTGCCCTGACCCACTGAGCCATCTCACCAGCTCAACCCTGTGTGTTTTTCTAAATGGGGTTTTTGTTGAAAGCAAAAGGCAGACACTAAAAGGAAATTTATATTGGTAAGTTGTCTCAAACTATAGAAAGTATCTGTTTGCATTTTATTAAACCTAGAGTTAGAGCTCTAGAGTTCATAAATGTGCGCAGCCAACTAATGTGAGATCTCTTGGTTCATGTGTGTGCTATTGTTTTGCCTATTAAACAAGCATCCAAATTTAATGGCTATTCACATAGGAACCACCAGTAGTGTTATAGCCTTAGAGAAACTTCATGCTGTGCCCAAACTATCTTCTTGGTGGCTCAGCTCATAGATATAGGAGGGTCTCGAGACAAGGCTATGCTGGATCTCAAGTTAACTAGGAAAAAATAAGCAGTTGCTACTGGAGCATCGTTATCCCATGGAAGTCCTTTCTCATCATCAGACACTACCACCAGCACCTGGAAGAGTGATCAATTAGCAGGGTGTAGACAGACAAAACAGTCTTCCTGTGAGTGCTGAGTGCCATGAAAACTATTGCTTTGAAATCTCTGGCACTAGCAAAATGACAGACTGTAAAGAGAACATGAAAGGCCTCTCTGGAGTACATGCTAATTACATATTGGGGTCATTGTTCTTTCTCAACATCCATGTAGTAGTGTGTGTGTGTTCACTAGCACACATGCAACGCATAGCAGCCTGTGGCAGTCAGAGGACAGCGTGCAGAAGTTAGTTCTTTCCGTCCACTACAGAGATTGCAGGGATGAAGTTCCAGTCACCAGGCTTGATAGCGAAGGCCTTCACCCACTGAGACATCTCTAAGGCCCAGAGTCATTGTTCTTAAAACAAGCATGGATGCCTTATTCTTTACCTCTTTAAAATGACTTGACTTAAGTCATTTTGGCTTAAGTTAAATGTTCACCTTAGAATGAATTTATGCAACACAGTCACTCTCCTGGTGTGTGGTAGTGTCAGAGCCCATTGTTGGATTGTTTTCTGAGCAGGGAAGACTCAAGAAGGAAGCAGTTGACCCCTGAGGATCCCTGTGTGCCAATGATTCCTCTCCTGCACCACACAGGGAGACCACTGTAACTGCAAAGTTGCTAAGTATTTGTGAGGCCCTGATTCCATCTCCAGAACTGCATAAAGAAAGTCTGTAGCACACACCTGTGATCTCAGCACTCAAGAGGTAGAGGCAGNAGGTTCTGAGGTTCAAAGTCATCCTCAGCTACATAATGAGTTCAAGGCCAGCTGCAGAAGAGCATGTCTGGGAGGGAGAGGGGCAGGAGAGAGGAGAGGAAAGCTGTCTTCCAGTTAGGGCCACTGTGAACCGGCACTCGGTCCCTGCAGAGCTTGAGTAGCCTAGGACGTGGTCCAGGACTGAGTCACTTCAAAGGTGCAAGGATATCAGGGAAAGATGTTCACAGTGTTATGTGACCAACAATGTGGACATTAACAGACCAGAGGAGACACCATGTCTTCCTCAGGACCAGGTCCTCTTATTTAAGTGACATTAGGTTCCTCTGGAGAAGGTGCTGCTCCCCTTTATGCCCTGCACCCCTCCACACACCCCTACATCTTTCCCCTTTCACTCGGGAAGTTTCCTTCCTACTAATTTACCAACCTGGAGAGACAAAAGTTCTGCCTTTGCCACTTCACTATCACACAGACAGAGGCTCCAGCAAAGCCACACAGGGAAGACACCAGTCATGACTCAAGATCGTCTCCTGTTAGGCTGATCCAGAGAGGAGGTCACTATCCAAGCCAGCTTAGACAGGGGCCTCGTGAAACATCACCATGATCACATGACAAGGAAAAAATAGCCTTAATATTTAAGATTTTCTAAAGTGAAAAATGTTCGTTTTCATTACATGTTGCATTCTTAAAATAGGAAAACCAAACTGAAATGTTGAGTAAAAACCATCTAGAGACGAACAGCTTTGCCCAAGAGGAAGGAACTGAAGAACACAGATGATTTGTTTAGCCCGGGAGCATGCAGGTGTGCTCAGACTCGTAGCTGTCAGTACTGAGTGAAGAAAACCCATGCTCTATGCACCTGTGAGCTTTAAACCCTGTCACACGAGGAGTGAATGTCGTTACCTCCACCTTGTCACATCCACAGTCACTATGGCTGCTGTCCACTGTGACAGTATGGCCAGGGTCTCTGTCTCTGCAGTGGCAATTGAGGTGATAAAGCCAGGCCACTGTGTCAGCAATCTTTCACAGACGACCTGTGACAGTACAGACTCCGGGTTATCTCCACATTAACAAGACAAAAATAAATACAATAAGCTATGCTAAAACGAATCAGAGTCTCCTCAGAAGGTATGTCAATGCCTGCAGACTTTGGAGATTGCCCTTTTATTCCCATAAAAAATATCACACTTGAGCTGGGGAGAAGGCTGAGTAAAGTACTTGTCATGCAAGGTTAGAGCCTTGAGTTTGATTTCCAGAATGTAGAGGTTTGGTGTTTTTGTCTGTTGCTTGCTTACCAGGCACAGCAGTGCACACCTAAAATCCCAGGCAGATGCCTGAGGCTAACTGGCCAGCCAGCCTCGCTGANTCAGCAAACTCCAGGTTCAGTGAGAAGCTGTCTCAAAAGCAAGGTGGAGAACAAGAGAGGAAGTCAGGAGACTGACCTCTGCCCCTGTGTGCATGCAGATATTGCCCCCATCAGGAGTCAGGTTGTGTCTGACTATTGAAGAAGCACAGTTTATGACTCTCCTTCCTGAGAGCTGGACCCTGAAACTGCAAACCTGGCTTGTTCTGCATCCAGGTGCCTATAGCCCCACCATTAGCTCAGGCTCTCTGCACAAACACGCAGGACCACAGGATGTACTGGACAGTTACAGGGCAGTGCTTAGACTCATGTGACACCCAGATCTCACACAGCTGCTTCTCCATCCTCCAAAGCATATGCCTGGGGCTTCTGGTACCTTTAAAAACATCACTTTTCAGGCCAGCAAGATGGCTCAGGCCCTGTGCTAACCACTGAGCCAGCCTGTAGCTCTCCATATACCTTGATCTCTTTATCTGTCCCATTCCCATGTCCTTTTCCACAGACCTCCACCATCACTAGATTTGATAGTCCTCAAAGCCCATGGCATGGCCTCAAAAGTGTAGATAATTGCTCTGATAACCCCCTCACTGGCTGATGCCTATATCAAGGGACTCACTCTTGCTGACATCTGGCATCTTAAGAGGNGTCTCCATTAGATGCCCTAAAGGACTCCTCAATTTGTAATTATCAAACCTGGGGGTAGTCTGAACTCATTGTACCTATAGGGATAGGAAGAGGGTGTCTCAGGACAAGAGACCTGAAGCTGTGTCTGCTTTCGTTGTCACAACAAAATACCTGAGAAAAACACCTTAAGGAGGAAGCATTTGTGTTGGCTCACTGTTTCAGAAGTTTTGGTCTTAATTTGGCTGGCTGCATTGCCTGGGTATAACACTATGGCCTCTGGGGCATGTAAGAGGGGAAGCTGTACACGTCCTAAANAGGGAGACATGAAGAGACGGGATAGAACGGAAGTGGGAAGCCCTGAGGTCCCTCTGAGGCTCCACAGCATCGTTCCTCAACTCCNACAGCCAGCCTACTAACTGAACACCAANAGGTGCCTGGTGCTGTTCTTGAGGCTTCGCACCAGATGTCATGATGAGGTGCCGAGCTTCAAAACTAAAGGCTGGAAAACACAGAGGCACCGGGTGGAAATGGCTATGGCCCTCAAGGAGACAAAGCATCCGTTTTGCTGTTTCATTCATTCATAATTTCACTACTTCACAGCAAAAGCTTCCAAGAACCAGTGAGCAGTTCAGGACCATCATGCCCTTCTCACACCGTGTGGTGTGGTGTGTGTGTGTCCCCGCCACTGCGTTCATTCCTCTGCCTCCTTCCCAGCCACATCTGTCAGCCTCAGGAACCTCTTTCTTAATTAAATGGGAGGGGATCTGTGACCATGGCCTCAGCAGGGAGAGTGGGCCAAACCACTCCCACTCCCAGTGGGGTCTCCAGAGACTGAGCAGCCTTGGTCTTACTAAGCATGAGGTCACCTTTCCTCTCCCAGGAGTCTCGGGGTTATTTGGGTTCACTGGCTGAGTTCACTCCAGGGCTGATTTCTGAGAAGGCCCTGTGAGGCCCAGCTCCATCTCTGTCCTTGTGAGTCAGAGCCCAGTGAAAGGCCAGTCATTTGAAGAAGGCCATGGAGCTGGACATAAAGGCAGGGAGGACACACAGGTCACGCTTGTCCCAAATGTCTCAGCCCATTGGAAGAGGAGAGTCTGCGAGTCAAAACAGTGACCAGGAGATGCTGTAAACTGGAGAATAAGCAGAGGGAGTAGCCACAACCCAGAGAGGCACCTGGATTGACTTCTGCCCTCCTCGTAAGGCCTTGTGCAACCAGGAGGGTCCAGGCGATGCCNCCCATTTAGGTGTATTCATTTAAATGATCCAACCTCACAATTGTTTTCGGGCCCCCACTGGGCTCCAATATTCTCATTATGAAGCTATGGAAAGCCGGGCCTGCAGTGAGCCTGTATCGTGTACAGACAACCCTCCCTTCAGTGGTACAGGAAACACCAGCAGAGTCCCTTCCTGAGTCTGGTACTAANGAACACCTAAGATGAATTAGGACTGGGCACCTCGCTCAGCCACAGAGCCCTTGCCTAGCACGCCTGCAGCCCGAAGCTCCATTACCCGTCCACTCAGCCACCACCACCCAAATGGCTTCTGTTTAGTAATTACCACGACTGTTTATTTTCAACTTTAAACGAACTTTACTGTCCTTAGCACCGCACCCCTTTCTAAAGGGTTTAAGGCAGGTCTTCCTTTTAACGAGTCTTCGTGTACTCTAACTAGGAGTGTAATGAGTGATTTCTGGAGAACATCAGCTCGGCCTGGTCATCACAGATTCTGAACTGGTGAGGTGTCTCCCAAACCACAGAATGAGGCTGCTCGGTACCAGGGCGCAGGTTCACTCCAGGCCCAGCTTTACGTGGTTTCATAATGAGAAGAATATTGGAACCTAGTGGAGGCCTGAAAACAATTTGGAAGTTGGATAATTTAAATTAATGCTCCTAGATGAATCCCAGATTCTTGGTGCTATAAATTTTCCGTTCCTCTGACTGTGCAATTGCAGATGTCATCTGTGAGCCTCCAGGGCTCTGGAGACTGGTGTCTTTGCTTTCAGTGAAGAAGGCATGCAGGATCACAGCAAGCCTCACCTGGGAACAGGTGGACCCATGGAATAGTCAAGGGCTCCCGCTGGACGGCCAGCTACCTAGTCAAAATTAGGAAGCACCCCCAAAGCTCTGCCTAACCCCAGGATGTCACTGTGAGAGACTGCCATTGCCCCCAGATGCCTAGTGCTATGGCCTNTCATTTGCAATTCAACATTTTCTTTAGGGGTGTCTTTCTTAAATTATATAATTTTCGATAGTCAGCTGATCCAGCAAAAGCTCAAAATAACAAATCCAAACAAGATGGTCAATATGGTGTCCCCGTGTGAGCAGGGGCCACAGGCCTTCTGTCTCGCCATCCCACCAGCCTCTAGGGGTGGTCCTCATCCCAAGAATGGAGGCTATGCCCCTTATTTTAAGACACAGCCTAGAGTTGTGTATATCACTTCTCCTGTCATCCACATTGTTGTAAAGGAGGCCACACCCATTCACCACCAACTAGGTCAGTTCTCTTGGCATCATTTCCTCCCTCTTAACCACCTTGTCCAAGGCAAGCTGGGAAACATGGTCCCATGCCCAGGGCAACTCAGTCTCTACTGTTAAAGAAGGGGAAAGAAACAGTAGACAGTTGTCTAGCTCTGCCCTTGTAACCTTCTGTGTCCACAGAAAGATTAAACCTTAAAGAAACCACCAACATCAATCTCGGGGAGCAGTTCAGAGACTTGTCCTGATGGAAGCAGAGGATTGTGAGGGAGAGGCATGGGAGATGGGCAGGTTCTGATTGAATGTGCCCAGGGCTCTGTCCCAGGAGAAGTATCTGGAGTGCTCTACAGGTCTTAAGGAAGAGCAGTGACGTGAAAAGAGAGAGGAGGCTAAGAGTTACTGGGACCAAAAGAAAATCTCAGGTGGATGACTGAGGGTGACTGTGCTGTCCCTTCACTCCAGTCCAGAAGAAAGATAGTAGAACCAGACAGACCTGGATTTCTCCCCTCAGTGTGTCACTCCCTTNCNCATTATTTAGGCCTTTGGAGACTTTTCTGCCCTTCAAGTCAGGATAGCAGTATTTACCAACAGTCAGAGGGACACCATGAGAGACTGGTGCCAAGCCTGGNCCAGTGTCAGGACTTAGTCAATGGTGGGTTCAATGAGACTATGACTTTGTAGCTCATACCAGACAACTGGTCCCTGTGTGGGACTGGACAGTGGTGTGAAGTGCTGAGACCCTAGCCAGTACACACCCACTGAAGGTGCCCATCTCACCTGCTCAGTCCACGATAACAAAATGTTGTGAGCTGAGTGGCTTAAACAACACATGTTTATCTCTTCCCATTTCCGGAGGCTGGCACTCAGGATGCTGACATGCTCAGATTCTGGTGAGGGCTTCCCTGCAGGATGTGGCATGGTCTTTCCACGGTGTCACACGTGGAGAAAGAATAGGCTTCCTGGTGCCTCTGCTTATCCATCCTGAGGGCCCCACCTTGGTGACCTCATGAAACTCTGGTTGACTCCCAGGAACCCTGTCTCCAAATGCTATCCTATTAGGGATTTCCTTGTGCAAATTTAACAAACACAGGGTCTATACTGAAACCATTCACTGGCAACAGTATGGCAACCACAAATGCCAAAGTGTTCTTTTTCTTTTTAAATCAGTATTATCTCTGCTTTGGGGGAATCTTAAATACCGACAGGCATAGGGAAAGAAGCTATCCTTCAGACGTGAGAGTGGGAATAGATGTGAGCTTTGTACCCAATGGATCACAATTTTATAATTTTACATTTTCATATCCAAGCTAAATAATGCTCTTGGCTGAGCCATCTTAGTTTATCTCTGGCACCAACATTTTTAGGCAAATACCGCAACATAAATAAAATAATAAATAGAAATACTACCCTAATGATAGGTCTAAGTAGTTAAAGGCCTCAACTGGACCATAGAGAAAGAGGAGAAATGGCTGAGAACTTGACAGCTAAGGACAGAAAATCAGAGCAGGAAGACAGAGCAAAGCCCATTCATCCTGGCTCAGATTCCCCTCAGTCTACTGTGCCANGGTGTTTTCTTAAATTGTAGAAAGTGCATTAGAGCAATGGCATTGCTGAGACCCATCCAAAATGACAATTGAAACCAGACTCTTTGGCAAAGTAATCCGACACAACTTGGCAGGACCCATGGAGTGCACATTGAACTTCATGTCTCTAATGAATAGATGATGGTTTAATGCCAGCCGCTAGGGTTTACAAGAGCAAAATTAATCAGTGTTTAGGGTGCACCATGCTGGGTCACCATTCATTACAAGTTCCTTCCTCCAACAAATGTTGCCAACCTAGCCCTCCTCCAAAATACTGCCCACAAATCTGCCTGAGTGCTTGTCTTCCCACCTGGAAAGGTCTGAATTTTTAGACCTAATCCCTATTTAGTGGGTCTCACTTTAGTCTCTTGATGGCAATCCCTTGATTTCCTCTCTCTGATCACACTCAAACACACACTCATGCACACACACTTTTTCAGAACTG